>VXBB01024651.1:50297-85982 GCA_013399915.1 Illadopsis cleaveri | reverse complement strand
AAAACTCAAATTTTTGTTGCTCCCTCTTCCTTTTTTTTTTTTTTTTTTTTTTTTTTTTTTTTAAATAGGTTTTCTTATGGTTTTCTTAATTTATTTTTTTTTAGCCACAGCAACTAAGCGAACCGTTCAAATTGAAACACTGAAATGAACCAAGCTAAACAATAAACTAAAACATGCCTAGAGCAAGTTGAGCAATAAACAGGTTTTTAATTTTTTTTCCCCCCTTCCATCTCGGTGGTGTCTGTCTCTGATAGATGATGTGACAAAGGAAGAATCCTCAATAAATTCTAAATTCTGAATACTAAATCAGTGAGCAAGAGCAAACATGTGAGATGCCATCCCAGCTCACAGTGGCTTTGCTGCTGTGATACAACAGTGCTCCTGCCCTGTGGGGCTGGATTGGAGGTGCAGCTGGACAGAGGGAGATGCATCAAATCCCTCCATCCCCATGTGATGGTTTTATCCAACCTACACCCAGCCCAAGTCCATCACCCAGGTGTGACTGAGGCTATTCCCACTGTATCCTGGCTGGAGTCTCCAAGGGAAAATATTATTCATAGATTTTAAGGCCAGGAGGGGATATTTTGCTCTGCTCTGACCTCCATTATAACACAGGCCAGGGAGTTTCAGAAGGATTCCTGCAGGAGGAACAAAGGAGAGGGATCATCTACTGTGTTATTTCATCTCAGGAGAGATGTAAAAACGCTGTGATTTCTACTAAGGGATGCCATGAAGAAGGAGGACCTGTGAGGCAGGTACTAAAGGACAAAAGCCCTGAACTGAAATTGTACCAAGATGATCTATGTGAACTTACTGCTGTATGTTCTTTCTCACCTTTCAGAGAGCTGAGTGCTGTGAAATGCTTGCCCTTGCAAAAACTGTGGTTTGGGAAAAAAAAAAAAAAATTCTTGGTAAAGCATTGTCCCAGTCTTTGCCTCAGGAGGACCTAAATGTGAAATAATCCCACAAGGGGTGTGATACAGTGTAAAGGGAGATGCTGGCAGTCACACAGTGTGTGTTGAGCCCTGGGACAGGCTTATGCTCCAGATCTCAATTTGCAACCTGCTTTGAAGAGAGCTGAGGTACATTTTCCTTCTGCAGCACCTTTCATCCTCAGGTTGTTCTGCCTGAGTTAGGAGGCAGCAGCTTTTCCTTCTTGGATGTCAGGCAGCATCTTTGGGAGGAGCTATAGATTCCTGCAGAAGGCACTCTCTAATCTTTGGTGCAGAGTTTCAGCATAGACTTTTTTCTCACTTCAGCTCAGCCTACCTGTGCCTGTTTATTTCTCATGGGGTTTCCCATGGAACTTGTTGGTGTCCAGAAGTTTTTATCTTCAATGAGGAAAAACCCTCTAGTTTGACTGGAAAAGCCCAGCAGCCTAGCTGGAGTCTCACTCTGAATTATTTTCATTCCACTGAATTTGCAGCTCAGCTTGAAGCTGACACAGTCAAATGTACATGAACACAGCCCATGCTTGCAGTTGAATCCATCAAAGCTCTGCATGGCACTGCTGAACAACCCACAACAGGGATGAGCTCAAACTTAATAATTCAGGCATTCAGCTTCCAACCCACACGTCGTCACAGTCCTGCCTGGAACAGGCCTGGGGTCTGGTCCAGGTCATGAAAAGTGGAGTCCTTTCAAACTCAGGCCCAGGTGTTTGTCTGAACTCAGTCTGTAGATCCAAATTAATCTTTACAACCTGTCCACACAGGTAAATCAGAATGACTTCCTGAAGCACCACCAGGGAGCCAGTGCAGAGACCTCGAGTTGGCTTGACACGGTTTGCTGGAGGAAAATCAGTTTAGCCCAGACTGCAAGCTAATGGATGATTTACAGAACTCAGAGTGACAAGGAGGAATTTGGGCCTTTGTTCCTCAGGAATATTCCCATGGCTTGCACGTAACACCTTGGTGTGGTTAAAATGCATGAGCAGACAACCATAAACTCAAGCAGGCACTGTTATAAAATGTGACAAATAAGCCATGATGCCAAGTGCAGATTACCTTTAGGTACTTGTCAACTATTGCTGCCATGAGTTCTGCTGCCAGCCTCTGTTCTGAGGACAACCCAGGCATTATCAGATTTACCACTTTTTCCTCATCACTCCATTTCTCACTGCCAGACATCAGCAATTCACCAGTTCAGTGACCATTGCCAGTTTTTTTACCTTTTCATTTATCTTCTGAATAATTTTGCCATGTGATTTTTATTGCATTTAGATAACCTATACTACTACAGCACCTTTCTCCCTTTATTTCACCTTCACCACAAAGCATGAAGGAAACTCTCTCCTGGTCTGTGAAGCATCACTTGGAAGGACAAAGCAAATCCAGGGGGTGTTGGGAAAGCTGAGGTAGAGCAAAGTGGCCCAAAAGTCCTGCCTCATCTCACCTTCCTCTTTAGGTGTGTGATATACTCCAAAAAACCCCTTGAAAAAATCTCTGAAAATTGTGTATGTACAGGCTGTGAAATGAAAGTCAGGTCTTCTATCTGGCTGGAAGAAATGTCCTATAACAAAACATACCAGTGTTGTCCAGCAGCTGTGAGTGAAAACAAGGCTGTGCTGGGTGCTTACTTGGAAAAAGTCAATCAAATTAAAGAAGACAAACAAATAATTCGAAAAGGACAGTGTTTCCAGCCACTTCTGGAAAAGTGGCATTGCTATAAAAACAGGTCTGTGGCAGTTCCAGGAGCTGAATCATAGAATTGGGTTGGAAAGGACATTACAGCTCATCTGTTCCAATCCTTGCCATGGGCAGGGACACCTTCCACTGTCCCAGGGTGCTCCAAGCCCCATCCAACCTGGCCTTGGACACTGCCAGGGATCCAGGGGCAGCCACAGCTACTCTGGGCACCCTGTGCCAGGGCCTGCCCACCCTCCCAGCCAGCAATTCCTTCCCAATTTCCCATCTGGCCCTGCCCTCTGGCCCTGGGAAGCCACTGCCTGTGTCCTGTCCCTGCAGGCCTTGTCCCCAGTCCCTGGGCAGCTCTCCTGGAGCCCCTTGAGGCCCTGGAAAGGTCTCTGAGGTCTTTTCAGAGTCTTCTCTTTTCCAGCCTAAGCCCAGGAATTCCTTCCCCTGCTCCCCCCAGCTTAGGGCTACCCAAAAGGAAAAGCTTCTCTTCATTTTCCTTTGGACAAGTGGGTGGTTCAGCAGAGCTGCGAGACTGGAAAGGAAAGGTAATGGGGATTTTAGAGCCACGGAGCTGATATAGCTGGAGATAAAGGCACTGTGAGCTCTGGTGTCACAAACTTTATTGCAGGGTTGGGGTACATAAAAGGAGAAACACAACGTGATTTTTCAGACAGATAAAAGAGAGCTTAAAAATCTGGCAGTTATAGAAGAAATAGGTGATTTTTTTAATTCACAGCTGGTGAAAAGGAAGATGTTAATAAGAAAAAAAGGCAAAAGAAAAAGGTGCAATAAGAGATTAATTCCATGAAATGGGCCTGCCTGGCCAAGGAAGATGGTGGGTTGCTGCTGGTTAGTTTTAATTTTTGTTATAATAATGGTCCATCAGTGTTCATCAGGACAGTCCAAAGGGCTGGAAGCAATGTGCCAGACACAGGCTGTTCTTCATTTGCCCAATGCTGGTGCAGAGATGTGAGAAACCACCCCTAACTCATTACTGCCTCTTCCTAGTGAATGCATAGGTTCTTCTGAGAAGATAAATAGTCTATATATATTTATGCACATACCTCCATAATACTCCCCATCAACTGCCTCTTTCAAGACATCTCAGACATCTCTGATAGGGAAAATTTATTCCAGCCCCTAACCTGTCCATTATTGCCTTCCCCATTGTCCTTATCAGATTGTCAACCAAGGACAACCCATTCTCATTGACTCCTCTGGAGAAATCTCATGGGCTTGAGGTTTCTTTCATGTTTTATGCAGGATTGCTGCACAGGATCCATTTATTTCTATACCAAAAAGGATAAACAAAGATATAATTCTTTCTTCTCCGTTAAATTTATACGCTCGTATTTATCACTTTTGATTTGACAGGATTAGTCTCACACTTCACAAAATTTAAGGGATATCTGTTAAGTATAGAACCTCTAACTATCAATACAGGAATTGAGCTGCTAAATAAAATATCCATCCCCCCAGCTGTCCATTCCCCAATGCTAGTGGTCTTTATGAGCTCCTTTATCCAGGATGAGTAGAAGTGCAAAACCCTTTTCTCCTCGTAAGGCAGAACTGGAAGATGATCTGTTCCAAGCTAAAAAGGAAAAATAAATGTAGGGAAGGAAGTCATATGCAGACAAGGCAATTTGTCATGATTGGCAAAAGCAAAGACAACTTTCATTTTGGAGATGAACAAAAACATTTTTCTTTTTTTCAGTAGTGACAAGGAAGGGTGAGAACACAAGTTAAGTAGTTAAAGGCTGGAATTCATCTGACAAAAGGAAGCTCTTACCAAAGACACCTGAATAAGGAGATAATTATCTCCAGTTCTTCCATTGGAGTTGGCACTTCTCAGGCTAAATAAAATCCCCTGTCAAAGGCGTATCTCTTCATTCCTCACTCTGGCAATTGTGTGTTCAAACTTATGTAGGTACTCAAAGATATTAACAGAGATGTAGGTCCCTGTCAATTGGAAATTCCTACAGTCAAGAAACAGAGCAGAAGGGCTGAAGCTGAGAAGAAATATTGACCTGAAAGACTTCTGAATTTTTTGATCAAAGGCTTTTTGTCACTTTAACTAATTTTTTCCTCTCCCTGTAGTATCAAGGGGTCATTTTTCCTGCTGCAAATGACATGGGAAGCCTTACACTGTTGGTGGTTATTAATAGTGACACCAATAATAATAATAACAAAAAAATACTGAAGATACAGAACTTTCATCAGAGGTGCATTCTTTTTTCTGCTCCACTAATAATCTTCTCCCTTTCCTTCATCCAAAACAATCACCTTGCCTCCCTTCCAAAGATGATGAAGCACACAAACATCACCCAGTTCTACCTCTGGAGTGAAACCCAGTGAGCAGTTAACTGGAAACAGCATCTCCTTGTTTCCACCAGAACCAGGAAAGCTGTGATCAATAATAAGATCCATCCTAGCCTGAGATCTGTCTCCACTCAAGGACAGGGTGCAGCTGAAATGTAAATGAAACAGAAGAACTATCAAGGGAGGTGAAATATAACTACCTAGGTAAAAAACCTGGATGGAGCACTCCTGCATAGTGCTGACTTTTCTGAAATCTGAAGGGTCTTTTGGATATCTACGATAAAAATATGTCCTGCCTTTCCATGTCAGCCATTCAAATGTGTGTGGTTTCAAATCATGTGCTTGATTCAAAGATGTTTTTTAAGGAAGAAAGACAGACTTTTTTTTTTTTTTAAGTCATCAGGAAGGCAGAAATCTTCTTTTCTCACTGATGATTATTATCCATGGTTAATTACCCTTCCTGAGAAAAATGTGTGGTTTGTTTTCATCTTACAGCTTTAGGCTCCAGTCCTGGGCTCTTGTTGCATCTTTTGCCACGAGACTGAGGAGTCCTTTGGTACCACTGAAGGATCCAGGAAGGAAATACACTCTCTCATCAATTCTCCTCTATATCTTTCTGATAAGCTGAATAGATCATGTACCTTCAGCTGCTCGCTATGGGACAGCTTTTACCCTTCCATTACTCTGAGCTCACATTCTTTAATAACAGTGCCCTGAGGTCTTTAACCACTGTAAACAAGGTCACACAGCGTAAGGACAGAGCTATGAGGGGGCAGAGCAGCCTATCAAAGGTGAAAAAACACCACAGCAACAGTTTGTCCTCTGGAGCCTCAGCTCTAGCATGGCAGAGAAATACACTGGAAGTTGATAAATATGGAAAACAATGAAGCATGGGCAGTGATTAGAGGCTGGAAGGCACCAGCCAAACGATACTCACTTCATCCTTAGCCTCTTCCCCAGGTCCCATGGGGAGAGCATTGCTGAAAAAAGACTAAAATAGACCATTTGTTGGGAGCCAGACCTCCAGTGCTGGGGACAGCTCTGTGCTCCTCAGGACAAGAAAGGCATTGAGGGGCTGGAGCATGTTCTGGGCAGGGAACAGAGCTGGAGATGAGACTGGAGCCCCAGGAGAGCCTGAGGGAGCTGGGAAAGGGGCTGAGCCTGGAGAAAAGGAGGCTCAGGGGGGACCTTGTGGCTCTGCACAACTCCCTGACAGGAGGGGACAGCCGGGGGGGTCGGGCTCTGCTCCCAGGGAACAGGGACAGGAGGAGAGGGAATGGCCTCAGGCTGGGCCAGGGGAGGTTTAAATTTGATATCAGGGAAAATTCCTTCATGGAAAGGGCTGTCCAGCCCTGGCAGAGCTGCCCAGGGCAGTGGTGGAGACACAGTCCTGTCCCTGTAGGGATTTAAAAGCTGTGTGGATGTGGCACTTGGGGACATGGGTCTGTGATGGCTTTGGCAGTGCTGGAGAAATGGCTGGGCTTACTGGTCTTAGAGTGCTTTTCCAAACTAAACAATTCTTTTCCAAACTGAACAATTCTGTGATTCCTTTGACCCATTGTGGTTGTGCTCTTAATGTTTTCACATTGTGCCAGAGCACTCATCACACTTAGGGCTGCACCTTTGCTGCCACTCCTCTGCCATAATCCTAATAACATCCATCTGCACGTTGCCACCAGCATGAGCCACCCACACATGTTTAAAAGGTTGAGAGCTCATTGCTGTCACAGTTGGGTTCTTTAGTTATTCTCAGTCCAGCTGGAAAACATCTATAAATACAATAAAAAAATTAAATTTATTTATTTATACCACAAACAAACAAGCAACAAACAAATATAAATAAAGATCAGACCCCACTGGTGCTTTGAGAGTGCAGCACAAGGTGTTAATGCTACTAATAATCAAGTGCCAAAACTGATGTGCAAGGAGCTGATACTGCAAAACTTTGATCCCAACCCCAAGTTAATGCTAGCAGGGTTGCAAAATGCAGAGCAAAGGAACAGGGCTGTAGTTTATGTTAAATCAGCTCAAACTGGCATCTGATGACTTGAATTAGTACACAGGGAGCGTGTGAAACATATTCATTTTGTTAATAGAAATGCCTAGTTATATTAGCCCTTTTTTTGCTTATTATTCATAATATTTTTCTGTAATACAGAAAATCAGTTTTTATTTTTAAAATGCAATCAAATTATATTTCCTATTAAAACTTTAATATCAAAACAAATTAACCAATGCTGCAGATTACACATTACTAATGTAGCTCTGACAATAATTCATGCTCCTCTCGATTCTGTTATGAACTATCACACTGCTAAAGTGCAGCAGTTCATAACATATTCTTGAGGGGAGGTGACTTTTTTTTAATGGAAAAAAAAGTGAATTAGACATGATACCTCAATAATACCAGGAAGTGGCTGGGCCAAGCATTCAGATAAAAGTACTGTCAGATGAAAATATCTGAGGCCAAGCCTTTCCCTCCTCTACTAACCTGCTTTTACCAGATAGAAAGATCACAAGACCAACAGGATCACTGCAAGACTCTGCAAGTCCCTGTTGCACAGCAATGTCAACTACTCCAGAGTCAGTACCTGAAGCAGGTCAGGAGAGGACAATCCTGTTAAATGGGGCTGTCAAGGAAGAAACACTGGAGTGTGCTTTTGTGCAGGTGGCCTGGTGAAATGTTGCTTTTCCAGACATGAGAATAGTGCCCAAACATAGAGAAAATGGCACTCTAAAACCTCTCAAGGTCACTCAGCATGATCTGTCTGTCATGGCTGCATCTTCTTCATCCCTTTTGGAGGCAGTTTCTGGCTCACAGCTGGGCAGACTTCCTGAAATAATCCGTTCCATAATCAGAAGCAGGTCAGCTCTTTCCTGGAAGATGTTAAGAAAGGTTCACCTCAGTTCTGGGTGAGTGCATATCATAGAATCCTAGGAAGGTTTGGGTTTAAAAGGACCTTAAACCTCATCTTATTCCATCCCCTGCCATGGGCAGAGTCACCTTCCACCATCCCAGGTTGCACCAAGTCCCATCCAGCCTGACCTTGAAGATGTCACCGTGTTTAGCCACAGCCTGACCCACCACCACCAACTGGGGCCCAGATGGAGGTAGAAGCATCACTTATAATAAAATCAAATTAAAATAAAACCAAAGCAGCAAGAGATACGATAATTCTCAGAATGAAATGTTCCAAGCCCAGCTTCAGTAAAGGGAGGGCACACCAAAGGCAAACTGAGCTTCCTGTGGTGAAAACAAGGGCCAGGGAAGATTCTTTATGATGCATCCAAGAGAAGACTCAGTTCACAAATAGGATGTCACACCCACCAAAAAAAAAAACCAACCAANNNCCACCAAAAAAAAAAAACCAACCAAAAAAAAAAGTGATTTTTAGGCTGGCAGTGGGCAATTTGATCAATAGTTGTTTGCCCCATGAGTCCTGCATTGCCCAGAAGGGTAAAACCTGGGACCAAGGATGGGAAGCCCCAAGGGATGGAAGGTTCTGTGTCTGAAATTTGTTCCTTTCCTCAAGTGCATTCTCTCTGGCCAAGACTTTGGGCTTTACAGCCCTGTTTTGCCAGCCCAAAGTAAAGCTCTGCTGGCCCACAGGGAAAATATAAAATCCTCAGCCCTTCCAAATAGGTGGCCTGCATCTCCCAACCTGAACCCTACGTGTTGTTAGTTACCAGTTGATGACTGTGATGCTAATTAAAACATACTAAGAGACACACTATAAACATGCACAGCACATGAAGGAAATTAGCCAAGTGAGCTTGTCTCTCTTATTGTGCTTTTATTATGATGCTCCTTGGATGATGTTTTTAAATGAATTTTGAATAGTTTTCTTAATTTGTTTTATTTTGCTTCATGGTAACAAAATTGCTGGAGTCCCACAGGAATGATTCAGAGAAGTGCAATATTATTGGAACATGTCTCCTGCTTTTCTTACTGCTTACTTATAATTAAGCTTTATTGAGGTGTAAAATGAATAACAATTAAAAAAAATGTTTATTGGTCCAGGTGCAAATTCACAGATACTCCTGAAAACTTCCTTTTCCATGACCTCAAGGAAACATTGCTGCTTTCTACAAGCTCCCATCAGTTTCTGCTCAGACACTAAGTCCCCATCCTGCTCTGCCATGTGCCCCTGCAGAACATCTCTTCAGAGCCACTTGCCATTGCTCAGTGCACACAGATGAATGAAGAGAATATTGCTGGGATTCTGCTTGGAAATGAGTACAAATCTCAGCTGCAGGGGCTGCCAGGAGCACACAGGTCCTGGTGTCCCACCTCACCTTGGAAATCAAGAACCAAGACCCTGCTGTGAAAAGCAACTACCATAGACATAATTTGACAGTAAGACCTAATGAGTAAGGGAAAAAAGTGGGGGAAAGAGTAGAAAATGCTACTCAAAGAGATAAAGTTCTGAAAGACCTCTCTCCAACCTCATTTTGGATGTTAGTGGAACCAGCTGTGCTCACGTTGTGGTCACAATTTGTGGTCATACCTCTAACACCACATTTATCTCACCACTGGTCCAAGCTCTGATTTCCCACTCTTGGATTTTGGTGGTCTTCTGACTGGAGAATATTTGACTGCACCATTCACAGACATGGCTGGTTTTGTTATTATTGTTTGGGGATCTTTTGTGTGGTTTGTGGGGGTTTTTCCAAGGAAGCTTTTCTAGGCAGGCAAAGAAAGCATGTCTCTACATTCAAATGGGTTTTTCCAACCTGTAGCATAGTTCAAAGCCAAATCCCAGAGTGGTCAGCAGTCCTTCTGTTCAATCTGGGATTTTAGCACTTACAGCATCTATTTTAGCACTGTGCTGCTCCCCTAGAATGAAGCACTAATGGATTACTGTGCATTACGTCCCTCATTACTGCTTAAATATTTATCAGAACATTATGTATTTAGTGGCTGAGGGAAAAAAGAAAATCCTGCCTTTTGCCATACAAAAGGGTTAATTACAAACTGGATAAATCTCCATCACTTAAAAATTGATAAAACAGATACAGAGATTAACAGGAGAATGTGTTATTTACAGCTAAATAAACATTCAGCTGCATAATCCCGATCTGGGATTTCCCCACAGGAAAAACAACCAAAGTCAGTATTTTATATCAATGGTCTACATTTATACAGCAGTGAAAAACCACAGAAGGCTGGTTTGCACTGTCTGAAAACAAAAAAGTTGCTCATCCAAGGCAGCTTCCTACCCTGGGGCTGGTGTTCTTGGAAATATTTGGAGGAGTTTGTTAGGAGCAGGTTTGTTCTGGCCTTGACCTGAGACTGTTCAAGGCACCTTGCCTTTCTATCTGTGTGCCTCTCTCCATCTTTTTCAATGCTGAATCCTGAATTTTAATTTATTTATTTTTCAGTCTATGCTTCTCAAAAAACCAAGCTCAAAAGGTGTCTCCATGGGTCTCTGTCATGCCTATTACATATCAAGCACTGCTGGAGACAAACATAGGTACAAGCTCCGGGGAGGGAAAAAAAATCAGAAAACAATGTGTAACATGAGACAAAGCAGCCTCTGTTTTGCACTTCAGCAGTAATTAGTTCCCTGATTCTAACCCAGAGCCTTCCACCCTCATTTCCATCACTGCAGAGGTCCACATGTTACACCCATGTAACACACACACGTCACCTTAATGACGGCTTTATTTACAATTAAAAACCTTACTTAAGTTTGGGTTCTTCAGCAGACAAAAGAGACCAGAAAACCCAGTTGTTTGTGGAATTCAGCCAATGTTTGTCTCATAAAATAAGTTCTTAAGGTAACTTATACTGGCACTGTGAAATATTGTTCATTATAACGGAGCAGCTGAGATAATGTTGTTTTCTAATTTCCCTTTCTCAGTCAGAAATTAAATAAAAAGTCATGTCTAAATTACAATACTGGATTGAACGCAGACAAGGACCCCATGCGGGGAGCTTATGATATATCCTTCCCACGTTTTATAGCCATTAAAAAAGATTATAGGATTTTTTTTCCTTTTCTTTTAGGCCATTTACATTTGTTCTGAACTCTCACTGTGTTTTATTTGAAGCTCTTAAAAGTGCCAATGTACATAATAAGTCAATCAAGAAGTTAAATTAAGAAAAAAAACAAAAACATATTGACTTGCCTATACCAAACATGCACTTGGAAATCTGAACTCTGCCACCTAATGACTTTGTGACTTTGCAATAAATATCACTGAGCAGGGGTGGCTGGATTGTTCTGTACAAGGAAATATATTTCTAATCTGATTTAGAAGTCTTCTAACATATCTTAGCACAACCCAAATAATGGGGTGTTCTTCCCCACCGAAGCAGCCATTAACATCTGCAGAAATGCTCTATGGGGGCTGTACTCCTTCCAACCAAGTTTTACAGCCTCAAAAAAAATCTCTCCTTGTTGCAGTTTATCTCAGTAATACCTGCTTTGGCCATGCCCACAGCCAAATGCCCCCAAACCCTCTGTTGCCCTCCATCTTTTTCCCCCAGGCCCCCAATTTCTCCTGCACAGGGGTGAGCAGCAGCAGTTTGGTCTGCCCTGTTTTCCTGCTGCTTTCTCAGCCATCAGAAAGCCACCCCCATCCTGTGCCCAGGTTTTCCCTGCCCTCCTTGCTCCAGCTCTCTTCTCCTTCTGGGAGCACATGCTGCTGCTTTCCCCACAGAGCCCTTGAGTCACTCAAGGTCATCTGCTGCTGCTGCTGCTGTTCTGTAAAAGATTTTTGACAATGCAGAAAGTGGTTCTTCCTTTTTAGGCCCGTGGATTTTCTCTTTTTCTACGGATTTTCAAAGCCAAGGCTCTCCTCTCACTCTCAGTTTCAAGAGTATTTCATGAATCCTTCCTCACTTTGGCAGGCCACCCCAGAACTGGGGGCAACAAAGAAGCTTGGGGAAGGCTTCCCACAAGACTTCATTAGCAGCAGGTGGGATTAATCTCACTTTCACACCTGAATGACATCTCAGACCAGTCAGCTGGGCTCTCTTCCAGTCAGCAAGGAGAAAGGGGCAACTTCAGGGGCAGATCCATCCAACCAAATCGAATCACTCTTCAGAAAGCACCTGTTTCTTTCCATTGACTGGTGTGTTGGTTTAGCACGGGTGGTAAAAACCAATTAGTGGCTGACTTTGATATTGATGGCTGGATTGGCCAGTTAAGACATCCCAGGCTGCCAGGTTGGCCCTGACTGTTTAGCTTCAGAAGTGTGGGCACCTGGCCTAGGTTTTCCAACATAACATGAAGATAGTGTGCAGTTGGGAGTGCCATGTCTTAGACTGACCACAGGGCATTGCTGCTGCACAAAGCCCTCACAATGCAACAGCCGGGTCAAAACACTGGGAAAATTCTACATTTATGGCATTGGTCCTCTACTGACAGCTCACATCAGTGTCATACCTTTTGCTTCACTCCTTTCCTGTCCTTGTGAAATGATTGGTGGGTTTCTCTCCAAAGGAGGAGCTGCATTCCAGTGGAAGGTGAAGCTGCTCCTGCACGTAGATTCCTGGACCTTGTTCAATAAACATAAAACTTTAATATCATGTTTGGATTGCTGCAAATGGAAGGTGCTGTGTTACCCTAATGCATTTTCTGGGAACACCAGCCCACTCTATACCTCGGGACTCAATTAATTAAAGAACATTAAATACAGTACAAGGTCTTCCTCCCAGCAGCAAAAACACCTGCACTTCATTCCACAACTTGTACCTCTCTTAACAGCTACAGAGATAGCTGAGGCCTCATCCAAAAACTATTAATGTCCATGGAAAGGCTCCCATTTACTTCAGCAGGGCTTGGATCAGACACCAAGGCAATATCGTGAGGATAATCAGCTTGGAAAGTGAAGCTCCACTAATTTGCAGCTGGGAAAACTTGGAATGAGACAGTTGAGCTCCAAGCCCTAGACTTTCAATGTCTCAGTGTAATGTGAACAAAGGATAGTAAAGGACTTTGTGATTAAATAGCTGTAAGGTTGCACTCCAGAGACGTTTTCTCCTTTCTCTGAAAAGTGATGGTCCCTAACTCCCATACTGTCAGCTTTTCTACTAAGCAGAAGATGCTTCAGTCCTCAGAGCAGGTTTTTGATGCTAATCTTTTGTAAACACACAGATTTTCAGTTCCTTAATTCCCCTGTCAACAGGTTTCAGCACACAGTGACAGTGGGAAATATTAACTAACCTCATTTTAAAAGATCATCAGAGCAACCAATGAGTTGTCTGGCCACCACAACAAATAATTACTGTCTGTGTCTGATCAAGAGGTCAAGGAACAACTACGATGGTACCAAAAGTGAGACTGATTCCTTTTCTCTAGACTAGTCCCTGACAGGAATAACCTGTGAGAATGCAACATATGGTGGCATATAAATAGTTTATCCAAATAATAGCTTATCCAAATGTATTCCTTGAGTCTAGTTCTTTAGATCTTGTTTGGCCCTTAAGGAAAGCCGTGAAACCACCAAAACCAGAAGGAAATCCTGTTCATCAAAGAATTTAAACACCAAGCATAGGCTTGGCTCTGATCATTTAGTGGATATGACATTTGGCTTTGCAAAGACATGTTTTGGACTTCCTGCCTCACCTATGTTTATGCAGCAGCCTCCTGCTACAGACAAGGATTTAGCCAAGAGGCTCCTTTCCTGTAGAAACATAAAGAAATGTTGGTCCTACAAACTACAGTTAGATATGATAATGATATATTCCTGTCCATGACAGGAAATAGATGGTACTTAATGCCCCTTCCAATCCAAACCATTCTATAATTCTGTTTTGGTTTAATTCATCTTCTCCCCAAGAATTATGTTTATAACTGGCTACAGAAATAATATAATTTTCATGCATTTCTACCCCAATATTTACAAGATGCACTTAGACCACTGGAATCAGAGGGTAAAAACACCTGATTATCTCTAGCATCCTTAAGGAGAAATGTTGAATTGGGACTTTTTCTGCCTTACAGAATGTCTTAATAAAAGAAAAGAATGGACACCAGAATTTTATTTCAGTTGTGCTATCCCTGTAGTCTGTGCCTGGAATGCACTCCAGGTTTTGAGGCAAATTGTATTGTTTCTCCAAGATAGCAGCTACAATATACAGATTCCTATTGATCCCTGGTGGCACAAACTTAAGAACTCAAAATAGGAGGTAAAACAGGAAACTAACATCCTAGACACACAGTGAAATGGAGCAATGCAGGGTAGGAGGCTGTGGAAAACATTTAGCTCTGTGACCTTCCATCTCATTTATTTCAGTCCTACAAAATTAACTCTGCTCCTACTGAACTGAATCAGAGCTTAAAAGAAGGGAACAATTTTCATACATCTGTTTCAGTCACTATCATTTCCAGCTTTTGAGTTGATAACAAAGCTGGAAAAAAAAAAAAACAAGTCACAGGAGGGAATCTATCCACTTTAACGTGGTCACTGGAGGAGCAGGTCACATCTTCAGGGAGCACAACTACCTGCCAGCCCAAAGGAGCAGGCTTCCTTAGTGCTTTACTGGTTGCAAAACACTACTTTTATTGCCATGTTGGTAAAATAAATCCTTCATCCAACAGCACAGAGGCTGCTCTAATAGACCCGTGCATCTGAGTGTGAAGTAAAGGATCACACACAGTCCTCAGCAAACCCTGGAAAAATAGGAGCCCAATTGGGACACTTCTGTGGAGCTGGTTCATTACACATCCCTGTAGGAGGTTAGCCTGGAAAGGGGAGAAACCAACCTCTCTGTCCCCACTCCCCTCTCCACTCTGCCCTTCCTCCTCTCCACGATTCCTGCCTTCCTTAATTATTTTTTATTTCTTTGTCTATGTGTCGTCTTAATAAACGCCGTAAAAATACATGTGCTGGAAATCTTGCAGTTGATGTGTGGCAAACAGAGCATTCTGAAACCAGCTTGGTAGGATAGCTGAGCATGTGATATCCCTGTTCTCACCTGGAATTTCCTTGGGTCTTTAGAAAAACACTGGAAAATGTCAATAAATACAAGCTGTTAAGCTACTCCTAGTCAGTAGCTGAATGGGTCTGTGCAGGGGACAACCACTGAGACAAAAAATAAGATTTTTTTTTTCTACACAATCCATCCTTTTTTTCAGGGAAAAATCTGATAGAAACTGTCCACTTTAATACTCTCTTCCTACCAAGGTGTTTAATACTGAAGAAAACTGCTTCTGAGAGTGGTGTCTTACAGAGAGAGATAGTGACAGGACAAGGGGGAACAGTCTTATATGAAAAGAGGGGAGATTTAGATTGGATGATAGGAGTAAATCCTTCCCTGTGAGGGTGGAGAGGCCCTGGCACAGGGTGCCCAGAGCAGCTGTGGCTGCCCCTGGATCCCTGGCAGTGTCCAAGGCCAGGCTGGACAGGGCTTGGAGCAGCCTGGGACAGTGGAAGATGTCCCTACCCATGGCAGGGGGTGGATTGAGATGGTCCTTAATGAGAAACTGAGAAGCTACCAAGACCCAAACGACCAAAACAGAGACGTTTCTATCTTTCTTTACAGTATGTTCCAATATATCTTTTAATTTCGGTGTCTTAAATTTCCCCGTGTGTCAAACTCAGCTTTGCTTTTTCGTGTTGATTATTGTTTGCTCAGATTGCTCAGCCTCTTCTATATGGGAGCCATCTGCTGTTTATAAAGCTCTCTTACAGTCAAGTTTCCTGTAAAATACAACAGCTTTATTGGCATTTTTTTTCTCTTTTTTCAGAGGCCACTCCTGATTTTGATCCTTTAGTTTTGTTTTGAAGTTCATTTCTCATTAAAAAAAAAACCCAAAAAGTTCATCCAATTTTCCTTGGACAGCTAGTCATTTTAGCTGAAGGGAATATAAAAATTTCCATAACCAGAAATGTTTTCATCAGTCTGTAAAACAGGGATATCCTGGTGGCTATTTTAAATAGACACAGTGATTTAGTCATTTTGAACAAACACTGTGAATATCAGTTAGTCAGGAAAACGTTACATTTCCCTAAGGCTAGATATCAACTGAGAGAGAAGAAAATTAATAAAAATCTAAACTTGATAAATTAAAATAATTTATCTTATCATATTCTGTGAGACTATGATTCCATGAAAGTATTTTCTTTCAGAAGTGAGGGAAAAATCTAATGTGAGGTAAAAATTTTTGTCTTAGGTTTTATGAATGTTATAGTGTCTCTGAAGAAAATTTTGGCACCCATTCCTTTACTCAAATTAAACATTTTCCCATGAAAAGTTCTGCTGAAACCAAACCTAATGGTACCAACATTAGGAAATATCTCCCAGGCAGCTCCTGAAAGAGAAAGAAATAAAGATATTTTCTTTTTTAACACAAGATACTTGTTCTTTCTCTTTGATATTGAAATATCAAATAATTTAATATTAAGTATTTTTAAGCATTTCTAAAAGTGCAGGCACCTGGAGGCAAAGTCGAATCTTTAAGGAAATTCTATAAATGCATATATCAATACATAAAAATAACTATAACAGAGCTAACTGCAGTAATATTTAACTAGTTTGCATGGACTTTTCAGCTATAAACATGACCTTTGCCTTATCATGTTTAAATCTGTCATGGATGTCAGATATTGCCTTCTTAAGTGGACTCAACTGTATTACAGGCTTCTGTGGTAATGCTGGGCTGAAGTGTATCTCCATTTTATGTTCTTAAATATTCATAAGAAGCTTTGCAACATTAATATCTTAGAAGGCTTACAAGAACACTTAAATAATGTGTCTTACCTCCCTTCGCCCCTCCCAAAAATGTCCCAGTCTTTTCCAATTTGTGTAATGCATTGAGCCATTCTAATAATTGTTTGGGGATTTACCCCCGTGGTCCTGGAGTTCGCTCACAGCCAGTGTAATTATTATCTCCACTGGTCTTATCGTGTGCTAATCCTGCTTGTTTTACCAGCAGAGGAGAAAAGATTTGAGAGCATAAGCATGAGGCAAGGGTTTTGCCCTGGAATTACACCCTGTCAGTCCCCCACTGCCTGGTCTCTACGTAAGAAATAAAAATTGGAATAAAAATAATAGTGGAATTAAAATTAAACCTTACTTCAGCAGAAATGCTTCCGATGTGAGGCAGGTGGAGGAAAGCAGATATTCTGTGATTGTAATTGAAGTTATTGATGTTGGAAGTTTAGCCAAATTCACATATAATCATCATTTATTTAGGCCTTATTTAATCTGGCTGCTTTAAATTGCTCTCATCAGGTCACTGTGGGGAATGTGTGTTATGTACATGTGTGTGAACAGATGATTTGATTCATATTTAAGCCATAACATATCCTGCACTGGACAAGGTCTGCATAAATTTAAGTTTGCTTTGACATTTTTCATTAACACAATTTTTCCCAAATATGGAACTGAGTTCCCAGACATGGAATTACAACAACCCCCAGAAGTTTTCTCTGCACACTTCTAGGAGAATACAGATTTTGTCGGAAAAATACTTAAGCCACTCTTTTTTAATGGATTCTACCCTGTTTCCTTGACAAACTTGGATGTCTTTTGCACAACAGAAACCTGTCCCTACAAATTCTGCATTTCACACATGTACATTTCCTTTACTATTCTAGCCAAACCTCTCTCTGAACTTTCAAAATTAAGCACATGAGGGCTGTTCACCAAACACATCACGGCCTGAGTTTGCCATGATGAGCTTATAGAATGTTAAGACCCACTCTCTGCTCCTGCTGGCTGATGTTACCAATCTGCTTCCCGCCAAGGGGCAATATTTCAATGAAAAGCAATACAGAAAGTATTTTCATCACAATTTTATCATCGTGCTGCTGTTCCAGGGAGCCCTCTCTCTCATTCACCAGCTACAAGCAGCAAATATAACCCCAGTGAGCTGATGTGAAGGAACGTGCCTCCACTCCCTTATCTCTGCTTTCCGGTGGTGTTTACATAAATGTAACTCAAGGCTACCATTTGCAATTCAGCTTCTCACTCTGCTTTATCCAGGCCAGCATGAAAATGCATGGAGAGCCCTCTGCCTGCAATGGGATGGTGTCAAAATGTGGGGATACAGAAGATGGATGGAGGAGATGGCCTGGAAGTAGTGAAAGCCAGGCTAGGAAAGGCTTGGAAATGAGTTATGGGGCAGAGATGGTCATTCAGCTGTGGGCAGGAGGTCAAGGGAGGGGAATCTTCCCCTCTGGTCTGCTCAGGTGAGACCCCACATGAAGAGCTGCCTCCAGATCTGGAGTCCCCAACAGCACAAGGATGTGGAGCTGCTGCAGCCAGTCCAGAGGAGGCCACGGAGATGCTGCCAGGGCTGGAGCCCCTCTGCTCTGGAGCCAGCCTGGGACACCTGGGGCTGTTCACCTGCACAAGAGAAAGCTCCAGAGGAAGCATTATTGTGATCTTTTAGTGTTTAAACGGTGCTTACAAGAGGGATGAGAGCAAACTTTCAGCAGAGCGTGTTGCAACAGGACAAGGTGTGATGGTTTTAAACTGAAGAGAGTTGATTAAGAAGAGATAAAAGGAAAAGGCTTTTCACAATGAGGGTGGTGAGGTCCTGGCACAGGTTTCCTGGAGCTGTGGCTGCCCCTGGATCCCTGGCAGTGTCCAAGGCCAGGTTGGACAGAGCTTGGAGCAACCTGGGATAGTGGAAGGTGTCCCTGCACATGGCAGAGGGTTGGAATGAGAAAAGCTTTAATAGGCCATTCCAACCCAAAATGTTCTATGATTTTCTGGTTTTGGTGGTTTCTGTGGATTGGGATGCACACTTTGGCCAGTTCTACTCAATGTGGTTCAGATTGAGGCTGCAAATGTTCACCAGACATGAGGTAGAAACAGAGGGTGTTGCTGAGCCCAAAATGCACTTCACAGCAGGGCAAGCTCAGTGTCAAGCTGGATCCCACACCCAGCATCCCTGGGCACACTTTGGAAATTATGTGGGTGCCCTGTGGGACGAGCAGAACTCATCTCCCTTCAGGTCCCCATGGACACTAAATGCACTTAAAGCAGGAGATTTTCAGGAGGTGTCAATCAGAAGGTACCACAACAGAGATAATTTACCCTGGTAAAGCAGAAGCCCTCTAGAACACGACAAAATAAACCCCAGCCTTATCCACACTGCATTTCTTATTACCAGTCAGCAGACAAGGTTTCAAGTACTATTGGGTCATGCCAGACTCCTTTATTGGGTTGAGCAGCATTGTCCATGTCCCTGGGTGGACAGAGGCGTGTCTCCATTCCTAGTGTGGACTGTGACATGCAGCAGGCTTCACTTTCATGTATTCCCATAAGTAAGAGGAAGGCTGGGAAACAACACAATGCCAGAGGCAGAAACAAGGGCACAAATCCCTATTTCTCCAGCACAGCTGGAGCGGCTGATTGAAAAACTCACACAACCCACCTCCACTATTCAAACTTTGGGGTGTTAAATCCAAATCTAAATAATCCTGCATGTTTCTTCCTTGACTAAGCACCTGAGCACTAATTACATGCCTGGTTAATTCAGTAATGTACACACATTTCTGGGCTCCCTCTGCTTGTATTGCTCTCTCTCTGCTTCGGGAGATTAATGAGGTGAGGAAACAGGAGATTGTTACAAACCTGCAGCTCATTGTACCTCCTAAGAAGATGATGGGAAATGTACCAAACATCATGTTATTTTGCTAACACTGCTGTGTACAGTACATAATTATAATTTAGCTGTTGTATTTCTTGCCTATTAGAATAGATAAGCAATGATCCAGGAATACAAAGAACAGCACAACTTCACGGGACTGGTTTCTTGCCATTGTGCTGCAAATAAGCTGAAGCACATTTTTTTGTCTAAGATTTTTGGCAGGATCATTCATAGGTAGATTGTTTCTGAAAACACATGTTCTTGTAGGTTCACCATCTTCAGTTTCTTTGCTTTCTCTTTGCCTTTGGGATTATTGTTGCCCTTATATTTTTTGCTTTTGTCAGGAAAGAAGTTTGAGCTGATTCTTCATTTATCTGTTTGCTCGAGGATCTGTGGGAATTCTGGATGTACAAGATCATACTCATAGGATAGTTTTTGTGGGAAGGGACCAGCAAAAATCATCTAACCCCCATGCTGAATTGGACCCTATTGAATATATATGTGAGTTCACCCATGCTTAGTTATTCAACATATGTTTATGTGATATGCTGAACCAGAGCAGCCATCTGCATTTACAGCCTATCTGTCCTTACCAATAAGAGAGGTAAAAGCAGGTTGGAAATCATAGAATCACAGAATGGTTTAAATTGGAAGGGGCCTTTGAGGGTCATTTAGTTCAAAGGCCACTAGACCAGTTGCTCCAAGCCTCATCTGGCCTGATCTTGAATATTTGCAGAGATGAGGATCCACCACCTCTCCAGGCAACCTGTGCCAGTATCTCACCCCTCTCAGCACAAATGCTTTGGGGTGTTACTTGAGGGCCCTGCATCCCAGCCAAGCTGACTCATTCTGATATGCAAGAAGAGCATATGATAATGCAGAAGGCTCATTCTAGATACTTTTATTTCTCTGTTTTTCCTGCATCCCTTCTGTCTTTCTCCCTCTTCCATTATTTTTTTTAAGAAGGCTCCTACCAGCACAGCACTGATGCTGCGCAATTATCCAATTTTCTCATTTATCAAAGTTTTATGCCTCTTAGTTTAGTGCTTACACACTCATTATATTAAAGAAGAAAATAAGTCTAATGAGCCCAATTCATAATCCAAGTAAGACCATTAACACCACAACAGCCAAGCAGACACAGCAGTGTGGAAGTGAATGCTGTTTAAAGAAGCTCAAGGCAGCAATGTGGGCTGATCACAAAGGCAGAAAAGTCATATGCCCAGCTGATAGATTCTGTATAAACATTTACAGTGGGACCCAGCTGTTAAAATGGAGGTATGGACTGCCATTCAAGGCACCCACGGGTGTTGAAGGCACCTCTGTGATTAAAACAGAAACATGGGAAACCTTTCTCATGTCCTCTTGATAAAACTGGAGTTTCTTCCTTTGCTTCTGTCTAATGGACACTCAGAAGAATCTTGCCTCTTCTTTCTTCAAGATTACCTCACATTTCAGGCACCCACTTGGAAACTGCAAAATTTCTTAAGAGCCCAAACCAGAGGGGGAAATGGAATATTGAGATTACAAAAGTTTCATGTCTGGAGTTAAAGTCAGCCCATTCCAGCCCCTGATCTAGATGGATTTTGTACTCCTTTCAAATTTTGAAGCAAAGCAAAAAGTAGGCTTAAGGTTCTGGTCTTGTGGTTCAGAAGATAAAGACTGAAGATTTACAGAATCACAGAAGCACTGAGGTTGGAAAAGTCCTCCTAGGTTATCGAGGCCAAGCTGTGCCAAATCCCCACCTTGTCACCAGCTCAGAGCACTCAGTGCCATGTCCAGGCCTTCCTTGGAGATCTCCAGGGGTGGGGAATCCAAACCTCCCTGGGCAGCCCCTTCCAATCACTGACCACCCTTTCCATGGGGGAATTCCTCCTGATGTCCAGCCTAAACCTTCCGTGTGGTGCAGCTTCAGGCTGTCCTCTTGTCCTGTCACTGGTTACCTGGGAGAAGAGGGCAACCACCTCCTTTCAGGGGGTGGTAGAGAGTGAAAAAGTCACTTCTGAGTCTCCTCTAAGCTCAATGAATGTGAAAGTTTAAGACCCAGGCCAAAAGCTGATGGTTCTTGGGAAAACCAACCATTTTCACAGAACAACAGCTAAAGAATCTCAAATGGCCATGAAGTAAAACACAAGCAGTTTCACCTGGAGATGAGGGAGAAAATTTTTATGTTGAGGGTGGCAAAACCCTGGAACAGCTGCCCAGGGAGGGCAATGGATTCTCCTTTTCTGGAGACATTCCAAATGCACCTGGATGCATCCTTGTGTCACCTGCTCTGGGTGACCCTGCCTTGGCAGAGGGTTTGGACTGGACAGTCTCTGGAGGTCCCTTCCAAACCTAATAACTCTGTGGTTTTGTGAAGGTTTATACCAGGAGTTTCAAAAGTCTCTGACCCCTTCTCCTCTTATTTAAAAATCCAAATGACCTCTGTCTTCCACATCCCAGTGAAAATACGCTTACCCATGATGCACAGTCTCTGTTTCAGGTCAGCCACATACACACATAAGAGATCTGCGTATTTACATGGAAATGGACACAAATTCATCTCCCTCTCTGCGCACAGATTTCTTTTTCCTTCTTCCCCCCTGAGATTTGGAGAAGCTTCTCCTCTTTTGTACAGCAGTGCAGCAGGAGCAGCCCTGTGGCAGCCCTGCAGTATTTCCCTGGTGTAACCCAACCCCTCACTGGGAGCAGAGAGGGCTATCAGCTCCCTTTGATTAACAGGGTGGGCATGCCTGATGTTCACTTACCAGAACAGGGAAGATAACTTTGTAGACCACATTAATGGGGATCTACCTCCCTTGCTCATTGATGACATTGAGCCTAACCATGTGGGGTTTTAGGAGCAGAGTAATTCCATCATCTGCCTTTGATTACATCATAAATTGACACCTTGCCAAGTTATAAAAACATGGCTTTAGTCTGTGGAGGCCAGGGCACTTCAGATGATGCCCTCTCTCATTTGCTGGGTCTTGTGCCACAGCAGAGCTATAGATCACATCTATAGTCCTGTGGAGTTCATTATCTCCTAATGCTATTTGGTTTTTTAGATCATTAGAATGAAACTTGACCTGACCTGTGAACTATGAAATTGATTGTTGCCTTTAAATGGTCAACAACCCATTTTCTAATCGATACACCAAATAATTTTATACATATTTAAATTATATATAACTTTAATGCTCGTTAAATTTATCTGCCACTTTCCTTCTATAGTTTATTTTGCATGCATCTGAAACATGGATGGTGCTTTTACTACTTGGTGGTACCATTTAGAAAAAAAAAGGAGGAAGAAGGAGGAAGACACAAATAAACCCTGGCCTGAAACAAAAATCTGAACATGAGTGCAATTCTGGTCTGAAGGCTTTTAAAACATATCCTAGTTTGAGCTGTGCTTTCAGATTAATCCATTCCATGATGACTGGGAATTAAAAAAAAAAAAAAAAAAGAACACAAACCAGAACAGAGTTTTGCTGTAATCATTCAAGTTTGAATAGAGTTTGTGGCTTCTGTTCCCTGCCTGCTGCTTTGCAGAATGAAAAACAATAGGAGTTGAAGTGAAATGCTGAATTTGCTCAGGACAGAACTGGACTCAGTGAGAAGGAAAGTTCCTGAGATTAGTGATGTTATTTCTGATCCTGGGGAAACTCTGTTTAATGGTTTGGGTCTACTGGGGCTCTGCACAAGTTTATAAAGGGATGGGAAATATCATCCCTGGCCACCTTACAGAGCACTTAATTTTTAAGTAGATATAATAACCTTGCTTATGTTCTGATGATTTTAGGAAGTTCTCCTCTGGGCATCCTCTTGCATCCTGCCTTTTCTATATCTTCCAAAGTAACTTGGTGTCTTCATGCACAAATTCCTGTGGAGCCCCATTAACAGCCTCTCTCTGTCTTTTCAGCCACTTAGTGAAACAGAGTTTGCTTGTTTGAAAATTTAGGAAAGACAGGGGAAAAATGGGTCTCCCACCCTAAAATGCTTCATCTTTTGACCCAGCCTGTCCAGTTCTCTCAGCATCTCTGCATGTCTGGAAAATACACCCCACTATCCCAAAGATTCCACTTTGGGAAAGAAGCAAACTCAGACTCCCACAACCTCAAGTTTCTTCTCTTATCCACGTGGGAGAGAGAAATGAAAGAGTAAAACCCATAAGGTCTTTTTATTCTGTGAGAGATGAGACCGAAAAGCAGGAACACAGCATTAAGAGGGAAATACAGTCACAGAATCAGGATGAGTGCTGTGATCAGTGCAATTACTTAAGGGTTTAAAACTGTTGGTTTCACAGTTGTGGACAGGTCTTGTCATCACCTTCACTTTTTCCAGGCAATAGAAAGAAATAGTGCATTTGTCCCTCTTAAAGGCCTCTGAGGATGAAGTAATTAACTTTTGAAACTTGTTTTAAGAGGAAAAGCAGCACATTTTACTGCAAATGACAATTAATGATGAGCAAAATGATTCTTCAGTGGAAAGGTCGTTCCCTACCACTCAACCAGCCAATCCCTGTTGTAATGCATGAGGTTTTCTATATTACTCAAACAGACTTTTAAAAACACTCAGGCAAAAAGGGAAGCTACCTCAAAAATCACAGTCTTACTCAGGAAATCACAATGTGTTTTCACCCAAATGAGTTGTTGAAGGAAAAAGTGGGGAAAATACCTCACTCTGCTCCCTGGCCTGCACCCTCTGGGCTTGCAGAAGGAGCAGGTTTCTAACTTTTCCACTGAGAATCCACTGCCCACAACAACACCTCTCTGTTCCCAGCCACCCCCAAGACTTCTCCTGGCCTTTCCCTGCCCTCCTGAGAGGTCTGTCTGAGAAAAGAATAAAAAACCCCCTAACAAATAAAATTAGAAACTACCAAAGAGCCATTGAAGAAAAGAAACCTCCAAACCATTTGGAGTGGCTTTCCTGGACTACTAGTAGTCAGGCAGGACTTAATCTTCTGGATGGTCTTGTTTTTTTGACAGCAAAGAGGCATTGGGCGCTTATCTAAAATTAAAATGGTGAGCAGAGATAGCCCTTGCAGGTGCAGGGATCTCATCTGCATAGGTCCGTGCTTTGTTTCTGCTCTCAGCCCCTGTTGGCACAGAGTAGGGACTGCCTGGGGAGGGCAGTGGGGAAAGCAGGAGCTTTTCCTGCGATCCTGTTCCTGCCACAGCAAATGGCATCTTTTAATACGTGGTCATTTTTATTTATATTCCAGTTTTACCAAAGCAATGGGGCGTGCGATAGGCTGGTAAATAATTAATTTGCTTCCCAAAATCGCCCAGTGGAAGGGATGACAAGCCCTGCCATTTATACTTTTATGGAACGCCAGATGAAGTGAAGACATCAGGGAGGGGGGCAAGTGGCTGGGAACAAAGTGAATTAGAGAATATCTTTCCTTCAGTAAGACAAATTTGTGTGGGGTAACCATGCTTTGCTGGGGAAGCCAATTGGAAAAGAGTGATAGAGGCCCAGCTGCTGAAGTTCATCAAAGTCATCTGTTTCAGGTAAGCTCATTTTTCACCAGCCAAGGGGATATTTACCTGGAGTACACCTGTAAGGTACAGCCGACAGATTGAATGGTACAGTGCTTTATTATATTTCACACCCTGATGATTCAATATGATAGGAAAAGAGGGAGAGGAAAGCAGAGAGAAAAAAAAATTTAAAAAAAAAAAAAAAAAGAGAAAAAAAAGCTGTGTCTTCTCTTTGGAGTGCATTTGTTGCACTATTTGGCTGCAGTGCTTAGGAAAACCAAAGGGAAGTGAGCAGTGTTTTGCAGTGCATTATGTTTCTGTGAGCGCTTTTAGCTCAAAACAACCTTTTTTTTTTTCCTTCTCCTTTCCTTTTTGCAAGTATCATCCCAGATTTCTGCAACAAGGCAGCACTACATTATTTGTATCTTATTGGGTTTGTACTCCCAACCAGCCAGCAGGAGCTGGCTCTTCCTGCTGGCTGCCCTGGGAGCTCCATACTGCTGCTGGAGACCACAGATGCCTTCAGCTGGGAAAAGGGGTGAAATTCCTCTGAATTCCCCTGAATTTTCCCTACAGCTACGACTTGTCAAAGAGTGCACCCTGCCTGCAGACCACCTCCCAAGGTCACTGCATTGCAGGGTCATCACTCTGCTGTGCTGAAGACAACCAGACCTATTGAGGCTCAAGTGAGAGATTGAACTCAACTTCTACAAGACCAAGAAGCAGCAGAATTTCACCTGAATTTGCAAATCTGGCTGTTGCAGTCCCCAAGAGACCAAACATAGTTGTGCCTTGGAAAATGAGGCGATCAGTGCGTGGTTTCAGGATCTTGGTGAGGGTCATGGGGTTTTGGAGACGGGAAGTTTGCTGTTTGTGCCCACTGCTTCCACTCAAAAAAGAAAGTGGACGTTTCTTGTTGGAATTCTGGAAAATTAGATTTTAAGATTTTTGTATATAGTAATGCATAGAGCAAGATGGAGGATTTTAGGCATTGTCTAAGTCCTTCTTCTTCGCTTTCTTCTTCTTTTTTCTTCATGGGTTTGGGTGGTTTTCTGTAATTGGCTACTAAAGTCCGCATTGCGGACTTCAAGTGGTTAGTTATTGGGTTTAAAGTAAAAATAATTTAGGTGGCATTTCACAATTGGACTGATTGTCCTTGAAAAGACCTAGTAGAGATAGAGAGGTACTCCATGTTGCACCTTGTAACAAGAGGTACTGCAGAGCTCACCCTTGTGAGACTGTAATATAGAGAAGAGTTAATAAACATCTAAATTGGAACACAAGCTTCGTCTCCCCTGCTATTAATCCCGACCTTGGCAGAAAAAGAAGCCAGAACCCTCACAGTTTCTGTCAGCTCCTGAAAGAGTGTGGCCACAGCCCTTCCTGTTCAGAGAGCAGCATTCAGATTTGATGTACAATTTCTTGTGTATCTCTGCTTCCCAACAGTCAAATGTATTTGCTTCCTGGAAAAGGAGCTTTTCTCTATCTGGCTCAGAGGCAAAAGTCTGACAGATAATGCCACAGCCATTTTGCTGTGAGTTGTCAAAGCTTAGCTGAATGAAGTCTTCTGAAGAAATCTGTAGCCCTCAGAGAAATTATTGTTGTCAGAGTATGATCTGGGGGCAATGGTGTGTCAGGAATAATGTGTCATGGAGATCCTTAAGAAAAAGAGGTTTGAGCTTTACTTATATATTTATTTATCCTTCTGGCACAGCTGCAACCCCTGGCGTTTGCCCCAGGATCAGATTTCAGCCTTGGGGATCACAGCCAAAGGCTGCACCAGCCAAACACTCAGCTTGCAGGATCACAGGCTGGAAAGGATGACATCTGGACATGCCAGTGCATCTCCTGCAAGGTGTCCAAGGACCAACGTGGTTTGGCAAGAGCTACAAGCCACCTGGCTGAATCCATACAAACAGTGACACCTCATTTTAGTCCAAACTGACACTGAGCAGGGGGCTCTGTTGCCTGAGACAGGAGTTCTGGTGGGCAGCAGACAGCAGCAGGGCAGAGGGACAGTGATGGAAAGGGGATAGCAGCTCTACTCTTGCTGGCAGCACTGAAAACCTCAGAAAGCTGAGTGGTTGTGCCAGGATTTGCCCTCCAAATGGGGAAATAAATAAAAAAATGCAAGTTTAAACATATAAATGTCCAGATCTGAAGGACTCTTTCTCTGGAGTCTAAGCATCTCCAAATTCCAGATGTAGTAAAGAGTATTTGGGATTGTCTAGGGAATATCTCTCTATATTAGATTCCTGCTGATATCATTTGCCCTTAATAAAGGAGGTGGTTTCTCCTAAGATATAAGGTATGCCTATTTCTGTTCCTTTTAGGAAAAAAGGATCCTTCAATAAATTAGCATGCCTTTAAAATGATAATATGGTCTATAAAAATTATTGTGATTCATATCAGAACACATAATGATTTAACTAATCAGTCATTAATTAAACAGGTTTTTACCTGTGGGGGCTGCATGAGTTTAATAATTTAAGCTGACTAAATGTTAGTACTACCCAGGCATAATTAGAGCTGTGGGGAAAGTTTCACAAATACAGCAAATCTGACTACATTTCATGCTATTTACTGAGAGCAGGCAGCAATCTGCCAGCAGAGCAGACTTTTCAATTCTAAATGAGCATGCTGCACAACAGAATGACCGGGAGGGAACTGGACTAAGGGTGTCGGTCAGCATAAATAATAAAAGAATCCACATTTCTACAACAGCTTAAACAGAATCACAGAATGGTTTGGGTTGGAAAGGACCTTTAAAACTATGTAGTCTAACCCCCTGCCATGGGCAGAGACACTAGAGCAGGCTGTTCCAAGCCCTATCCAACCTGGCCTTGGACACTGCCAGGGATCCAGGGGCAGCCACAGCTGCTCTGGGCACCCTGTGCCAGGGCCTGCCCACCCTCACAGGGAAGAATTCCTTCCCAATATCCCACCTAACCCTGCCCTGTGGCAATTTAAAGCTGTTCCCCTTTGTCTTGTCTCATATTTGTGGTACATATGATCATCCTGACTGCAAAAGCTGTTGCAGGATTGACCCCTGTGTTAGGAGCTCAAGTCTTGAGCACATCCTTGTGGAAGTCTTAGGACATCAGCTCCTGTTAACAGAACTGTGTTGCTTCATCTTGCAAGAATGGAGATGGGCTTCTGGACACATTCTTTTCCACCTCCAAGTCCCACCTTACATGCCAATAAACTGTAACCTTTTCCTGTTTGGGGCATGCCTGAGTGCTGCATTTGAGCTCCAGAAATGCTTTGGTAAGTGCCAAATATTATCTTATTAATTACAGCCTACAACTTTTCCCTTGAGCACTAGGGGCCTGTAGTGGTCCATTGAGGAAGATAACACCTGGAGGAGGTCACAGGTTTGCACACACAGGCCTAAAATTTTTGAATCAGGATCCTGTGTGGTTTTGGGAAGAGCAAGGAGGTGATGCCTGTGAATTTAATATTCAGCACCTAGAAGAGAAATTCTTTGGTCAAAGCAGCATCGTGGAGGAGGAATTCTTTGTTCTATGAAAGGTTAATGTACCTGGGTAGCAGCCGAGAGCGTTTGCATGCAGAGAGATCATTAATCCATGCAGTAATAATTTGTGAAATAAAAATCAATCTTGGAAAGAAGGCAAAGCCTCTAGTTCCAAAGTAATGGACTGCCTTTTGCACTGCATCTCGTTAAGCAAGACCCAAATACATAATGGGCTCAATTTCCATGCAAGGCTTCTCTGCTACCCAGAAAAAACTAATAGCAACCCTAAACAAACCCTGCTGCCTTTCCTGCCCTGCAATTGCAGCTCAATTAACACAGCAGTCCCAGCTGTGGCAGGATAGTGTTAAATGGCCAAAGCTGCAATAATTATTCCAGGTAACAGGAGAGCTCCTGGGCTGATGGACCAGACCTGCAGACACACCTGGCAACATCAGCTCTTGGTGAGATCACAGGATGAACAGGGTTAGACCCCCTCTGGAGGAGCTTTAGAGGGGCTCGGCAGGGTCTGAGCCTCTCTCCACTTGGAAGGAGAAAGGGAATGCACAGAGGGCTGCAAGATGCCCCATGGACATGGTCCCACAGCCCCAGATAGCCTCGCTTATGCCTCTTCTGCTCCTGGTCACTCAAGAAGGAAACAATCTTGGGGTCAAACACAACACCCAAAGAGCCCCTGGTCCCTCAGGCAAGGCTTGGTCCAAAGGCTCCCAAAATCTATTAATGTGCATCCCTAAAGGTAAATAAAACAGGATGAGAGACAACTGGAAGGGAAAAGCAGGCTCATCTGTGGAACAGAGAAATCTTTGAAATAAAATGTTTCTTTGAAGACCAGCCCACGAGTTCCTCTGCAGAGGAGTAATGGGGTCAGATTCATTCCTCAGTTCAACACAAAATGAAATACCTTTTTGCTCTCAACCTGCTCACATGAGTTAAGGTGATATCAAAGCTGCTGTGCTGTAGGCACCTGATTTCTGCCAGGATCCCAAAAAGAAAAGCCACACTTTATCACTTGCTCCTTAGGCTGAAATCTGTCCCCTTCACCCTTTCACTGCCTCCCAGGTGCTTTAATTTGAATTTTCTGCTTGGGCTGGACAGATTTCCTAGAGGCTGTCACCTCAAGGTGGGTGGCATCTCCAGGTGATTTCAGTGAGAGGGAAGCCAGGCAGGCTCACTGCCATGCTGCAGCCCAGCCCCAAGTGTGGAGGTGTCACTCTCTAATACTGACAAAGTACTAAATCCAGTCCCAATAATCCTCTTAAGTCAGACAAGAAAATAACTGGTGTGATTGATAACCCAAAGACAATCAAAGTGTTAAGGATTTAGGGAAGGTACCATACATACAGAATATTTCCAGGAAGAGCTACACAGCTTAAAGGACTGTTTTATTTGTATTTTTTTCCCTTTTGCTATACAAAAAGAGAGGAAAAATAACAATAATAACTTGAAAACGCACTGAAATCAGAGACAGGTTCACCATTGGCTTGAATTGATTTTCAATCAGCTTTTAAGGAGCACAGCAGAAATATCAATTAACAACAAAATAATCATTACAAGTAAACAAAGACGATAAAGAATAAATTAGAGAAACACTGGAAATCAATATCATTCAAAGAGAGAAAATCTGTTGAGTTCAGTTGGAGGAACAAGAAATTCAGCAAAATTAGTGCTAAGAGCTGTTGGCTTGGGGTTTTTCCACTGTTCTTCAGGGGGTGGAAACCCCAAACTGTGGATCCATGTTTCCAACGGGCTCAGGTGCCACCAGTCTGTCAGCTCCCCATTTGTGCCCTGCAAAGTGTGATTCCCTCATGGTTTTGTTTGCACAGCAACCCGAGAGACTGGATATCTGATCCCCACTTTAATTAATGGGAAATGAACATCCCAGACTAGTCTCTCAGGTGCAGAGGTGATGTTTTCAGATGTGCAAGGTGCTTCAAAGCAAAGAGTGGTACGGGGCAGACATTCACCTACAGCTACTGCTGTAGAAATCTAAAATATATGGAGCATTGGTGGAAATGCCGTTTCATCTCCACATTCTGGCAGATGTGTTGCAGCAGAGCAACATGAGACTTTCAGCTTTACCAAAAACTTTTTCTTCACAGAGTACAATAGAACTAGGTTAACAACATTTTGATAACCCAAACATTCTCCCAAAAAAATTTGAAAATAAAGTATCCTTGCGTTTTCACTTCTTCAGCTTTGTAAATGTCCCATGTAATTCGTTCCACAGCCAGAGTTGGCTTGGATGCAAATAGTTCAGAGAAAAAAACAACTGACCAAACAAAAATACCAAGCAAAAAAAGTGTGAAACTGACAAATAACCCCATCAAAAACCAGTAAAACCACCTCAAGATACCTTTTGAAGAAGTGATACAAGTTCTATTTTGAAGCAATTGAACTCAATTTAGCCCTGCTGGGAGATGGCTTGCATCACATCTCTTCCTCCAGCCAAGACTGTCCAGTTTCAGTGTTCTGCTCTGATGCCTCTGTGATTCAGCCAAAGTGAGGGGAGAATAAAATCCCACCAGAAATGTCAGGTCTACAGAATGGACTGCCTAACCTTACAGGATAAGAAGGTTCCCATTTCCCAGCTGACTTTGCAAATCATTCCTGAAAGACAAGGAAATCTTCTGATAAGGGAGTAGCCTTGTCCTTTGGTCAGGTGGCAGCTCAAGGGCATCCCAAACCACTGCTGGGATAAAAAGGGGCATTTTTTCCCATTCTGCTACACAGCAGGATAACTTCAGTGGCAGGGAAAAGGGGAGAGCTGGCCCTCTGATGTTACACATTTGGTTCCACGTCTCAGCATCAGTCATTTGCTAGATCTGGGAATATCTTTCCCCAAAAAAGGTGGACCGCTAGTGTTTTGTTCACCTTGGCTGGATTTCTTTGGTGGGACACAGCCCACTTTTCTTGGCAGAAATTTCCAGCCTGAAGGCACTCCTGGGTTTGGAGAGGCTGCACAGCCCCTGGCCCTGGGCAGTGCTCCCAGGGTCATCCCTGGCTGAGGGAGCACGAGAACTTCAGGGTGCCAATCNCACACTAATCCCATCCCTGGCACAAATCTTCTGCCTCGATCTTACGGGGTTTTTTTCCCCTGTCCACATTCTGACACTCATTAAATTCTCGGTGTGCCCAAAGCTTACCAACACGGCACACTGCTTTATCCGGTGGCCTCAGTCCATCAATAAAGCTCAGCTGCTGAGTTTGTCTGCTCTCCTGCATTTCTGGATCACCCTAAATCATGGGGATGCTGGAGCCACGTGTCAGCACCAGGGCCTGAGGTCTATGTCGGATTCCCTGTGCCCCAGCAACACCAGGGACAAGGCAGGAGTGAGGCTTCCCCATCACTTCCAGGGATGCACAAAGCCACCACTGGCAAAAATAAAATTAAAAAGTAGTCTCGGCTAAAACTCAGCCTGGCTGGGAGGGGATGAGAACACGAGCAACATCTTTCTCCTTGGCTGTGACTTTCCACTCATCTTCTCTCTTTTCTCACTCCAGAATGAATGCACAATTAAAACACAATCAATCTCTGTGACATTTCCAAAGTGTGCAGTCAGTGTACCAGCCTCTTTCGTAGCCTTGGCGAGAGCCCAGATTTCTTGGAAAAAAAGAAATAAAAATAAGCTCTTGACTTTCCCCTCGGAGAAACTCAAGATTAAAGGTTGTCAAGTGGGGACAAATCAAGCATCAAATTTGTTGTCAGCAAATTAATGTGCTGAAAAGACTTCTCTGAGTGACTCTTTTCAGGTTTAGTAGTAAGTGGGGATGGTTAATTCTAATGGTAGCCAGTGATTTGCATTCAATAGCTTTGTGTAATGTGGGAAAACACAGGGTCTCTTTTTAATAGAAGTGACTTGTTACACCTTCCTTTATCAAAAAATAAGGGGACTGAGAGGTGAGAAACCTATTAGATGAAAAGCCTCTTGTTTGTGCTAAGAGAAAAAAAAAAGGTGTTCCCAGTTTATAGTTTATTTTATTTGTCATCTCAACAGAGACAGGAAGAAAAATATCAATATTTAAGACTACCTCTAGCAATTGTGTGTTTTGTTTTTCTATTTATACACCCTGGAGGTGCATGGAGGGTTATAGCAATGCCTTGGGTCACACTCATAATAACGGGAACCTCACTTTTATTTTTTTTTTTTCCCCATCTCTCTTTAAAACAACTCTATTAGTACTGCGCAAGCTACCTTAAGCAGCATCTGACATATACAAACTGTTGCCTGTAGGTTGCCTGTTTGTTTGATTTTCTGCAGTGTGAAGGTTGAGTTGAGTCATTTTGCACCCAATTACTTTGCAGTAAATTTGTCGGATGATTCTTGTCGTGCCGTATTGATCCAACGTGTCACCTTGAACTTGTTTATTGACACATCAAATTCCAAAGGCAGCCCTGTTCAATTTACCACTTCCCAATTATGGCATTTATATGATGTCACTGAAGCTTCTTGTCACGTTCAGATGAGGCCATTTTCCCCCCTCCACCACCAATCACCTGAGCAGCAGTTGCCATTTTTCTCTGACCTTTCCTGAGACAGATGGTGGTTCATAAAATACATCATTAGCACACATGTCATTTTATCTTGCCTGGATTTTTTTAAGTGAAAGGTGCTTTGTTCAACAAAAGGCTTTTCAATTTTGTCCTCAGTGATGGTGCTGCTAAATAGGATTTTTTATCCTGATGCTGGGGAAGGGGGTTCACCCCTGATGGGTTCACGAGGGGATTTGGAGTATGACACCAGGAGAGCTTCATCCTTGGCCCAACAGAGACCTGCATCCCTGGATGGTCATGGGACCTGCAAGCATCCCAACATCCCAGGACCCAGCCTGCTGCTCTGACACACAAAAAGCAGGTGTTGGAAATGGGATGTTGTGGTGTTCTCCATGATAATTCATCAATGGTCAGAGATGAGCACAGAGAAGCAACAACTCTCTCCTTTGCAAAGTCTTTCAAGATTTATGGGTTTATGGTGCCAAAGATACTGAAAATAGCCTCCTTTTTCACCCTGAGATTTTCTGTTCCCTTTAGAATTGTCCATTCAGCTTCTTGATAACTCAGGAGCTGGGCAGGAAGATCATTTGAAAGTACTGCTTTCTCTTAACTCATGATAATATTTTATGCCAATAGCTAGAAATATTATCTGGATGTCTCTGTCCCTTGGATTGACTCAGCAACACACTTGAGCCTTGATGTTTATTGGTGCTTTGGTCCCACTACTTGAGTTTAAGATATCTGTGTGGTTTGTAAGATGAGATCTGTCCTCTCACACTGAAGAAACTGATGTAACCCAGAAGACAATCTGGGCCAGGACAGGTTTTTTGTTGTTTGAGGCTCCCTAGGGCTGAGGTCAATGTTAAAGACAAATAGAAGAGACATGCACTCTTCCAGCACATGATTTATCACTTGCCAAAACGTGCCTGAGAAAAAAGCCAGGGAACGGGGGAGAAAAGCTACCACAGCAGAAGAAAAGATTATCTTCTTGGCAGTTCCTCAGTTAGGATGCCTGTGGTGCTTTAAAGTAGCTGGAACAAAAACGCTTCCGAATCCAATTTCATTAAATATAATTTCTTCTTCTTGCTTGATGCTCACTGTTTTACTTCCCCATTTCCCTGGCAGAGGACGTGATCATTTCTGCATCACTAGAACTTAGAAAAGAGCAAACAAGTGTTTCTTTAAGCTCCTGAACACACCAGCTCCTCTCACTCTGCTGTCACATTACAAGTTCAAATGCCTGCTGTCATTTCCTTCCAACACAGAGGCACAGCCATGGTGTGGAATGGGAGAGAGGAGCTGCCTACACAGGGAAGAAAATAAAGGCAGCAAATGCTCTCAGGTGGGGACCTCGAATGTCAGATGTCAGTCAGGAGCCAGTTGCTGATTTATAAACCTCAAAGGAAGGGTTATGGGTGAGTGGTGGCACCTCCTTGCTCTTGTTCAGGAAAGCATTGGTGGTGTCAGACGTTGCCAGGTGGTGAGACAGTGAGATGGTTTCCTGGTTTCCTTCCTGTGTGTCCTTGGCACTTCTTGCATTTTGTTCCCACCTCAGAGCTCTTGCCCAAGCCTGAGTTACTGTTTGTGTAACAAGCATATATTGTTGAGCTCCTTTAAAGACTGGGACTCTGCCTGCTGCAAAGGCTTTGCCCATGTCCCTCCTTCAGCTTTACCCATCTTGTGCACAGCTCCCAGCATCTTCTGCTTTTTTGTTATCAGGTAAGCCACAGTCATCTTATGAGCACTAGCCTCCTTTTCCAAAAGTCTTTGTATCATAAGATACTAAAAATAACTCCACTTCCTAGCCCTGAAAAATTCAAGGTCTCTAAGTCCACTGAGCACACCTTGATTGTCAAAAATTTGCTATACACACCCGTAGAGGTTATGGTAGCAGGGGCTGTGGCACAGCCAGATGTTTGCACGTGATTTTCATTCTGACTTGGAATTATCACTGCCTTCTCTACCAGGGGCTTTGCAGATATTCCTCTGCATGCAGGAGGCAAAAGCCAAAGGGGCTAATATGCCAATTTCTGAAGCGGGGACTGAAGAAAAAAAGACATAATTTTTGGGATATCAGGTCAGGGAAGGTCCTCTGAACCTAAAGCAAAACCTCCCAACAGACAGTCAGGACTATGAAGCCAAGGTCATTTTTAAGCTCAGCACCATGTGCTGGCCTGCCCTGCTGATAATTACTGGTGGTTCATCAGGTCACCCCTGAAGCCTTTGAGACCTGTCCATACACAATCCATATCTTGCCAGCCAGAGTGGTTTTGGCAACCTTGAGGACCTCCTCTAAAATTTCAAATTTAAAGAAGGCCCTTGGCAAATCACAGCATCACAGAACATCCTGAATTGGAAGAGACCCACCAGGATTATCCAGTCCACCTCCTCCCCTTGCACAGACACCCCAACAATCCCACCCTGGGTATCCCTGGCAGCACTGCCCAAACTCTCCTGGAGCTCTGGCAGCCTCGGGGTGGTGCCCATTCCCTGGGGAGGCTGTTCAGAGCCCCACCACCCTCTGGGGAAAGAGCTTTTCCTGATATCCAACCTAAACATCACCATGGTGTTCCCTCAGGTTCTGTCACTGATCACCAGAGAGAACAGATCAGCCCCTGTCCCTCTGCTGCCCCTTGTGAGGAAAGAAAGTTTGGGCCTTACTTGGTTTTGGCTGGAATGACACCTCTTTGTCTGCACCACTGCAATTCTCTGCACACGCTCACAC
>VXBB01024651.1:29746-42281 GCA_013399915.1 Illadopsis cleaveri | reverse complement strand
AAAAGAAAAAGGAGAAAAAAGAAGAAAAAATGAAAAAACCAAGATAAAAAAGAAAAAAAAAAAAGGAAACAAGAAAAAAGAAAAAGAAAATAGAAATAAAAAAGAGAAAAAAGAAGAAAAAAGAGAAAAAAATAATAAAATAAAAAAGAAAAATAAAAAAGAAATAAAAAAAGAAGAAAAAAGAAGAGGAAGGAAAAAAAATGGTGGTTTTGAGTGAGTGCCACGTCCAACGGAAAAGTGTGGTGGAAACAGCAATGAAATTTACAAGTGGAAAAAGTGTTTAAGGTTTATTTGCCCAAAAAATGGTTATTTTGATATGTATTCATGCATGGTACTTTGTTCAGTGGTCTCCAAATGGCACTTTTAGATGCAACTACAGTATGCATGATAAATAAAAAATAACAAAAGAGTCCTGGAAAGCAAGGAACTTGTGCCACTGCCAGGAATGGCATTGCTAAAATGCTGGTTTTAATGCCATTCCGTTTTTTATGGGCTTGAAAAAGTACCTCATTGCATCACAGGAGACTACTAAACCTCATCAGCTTATTCAAAATTCCTCTATGTGCCACATAAGGGAGAAAAAAGCAAGATAAAAAGTAGCTGGTATGAACTCCCTGATGGCAGAGAGGCACACACCTGCCTCGCATTTCCCCACTGCCAACATCCATGTTTGCTCTGGAAGCACAATGCAGACAAACACAACGCCTCAGGTATTGATTAAACAGACATTAAGAACATGCCCAAAACAAAGTGCAAACAGGCAGCAGTTTTAGTGTGGCCACTGTAAATATAAAACCACTTTTTAAAACCCTTTTTTGTCCCTTTTGGAAAGAGCCAGAGGCATCATCCCAAAAGACCTCCCAGAAAAAGAGACCCCAGCCACCTGGTTGGTTTTTATTGCAACCTTTTCCAAGGGATGGAAAGACCTGGAAGATCAGGCAGCTGTATCCTGCACACCTCAGGCTGTGTTAACTGCAGGAAGTTGATTTCTGTCTAGATCATGCTTCTGGGAAGGCATCATTCCTGGGCTGGTGATGCTGGTGCTGGCTCCAAGCACAGAGCTGTGGTTGTCCAGAGCAGAAGACTAAGCAAGGTGACACAATCACAGGTGACAGTGGGACCACACTCAATGGGTTTCAAAAAAAAAAAAAAGTGCTGCTGCCGAAAATGAACTCCACTGAGTGTACATCAGGAGATGCAGGGAGCTCCTTGCCCACGGGTGGCCACGGCCCCTCTGGCTGGGCAGGAGAAATGGGTCCTATTTGAGTCCAATTTTCCCAACCTGCTCCTAGCATCCGTGCAAGGATGAAACAGATTTCTTGTTTGTCTCCATACCCCAGCAATGGTTTAGCTCTGAGGCGTCCAGAAATAGTCAGGTGTCCTCCAGGAAGGAGTTATCCTGGGAAAAGAAGATGTTTAATAAATGTCATCTAAAAGACACTTTCCAACTCAAACCATTCTATGGTTCTATGAACACCTGGTAATTTAAAGGTTCCTCGTCCCTATACAGTTCCCATAATTTGCTAATTCTTACCTTCAGCAAGGTGCCTGACAAGGATTTCCAGTCTCACTCACCCAGTTCTACATTTCAGTATGATTCCAGCGTAGCCCAAACCTTGGGCAGGATACATAGAGGATGGGATGGTTGCATTTTATACCTCATGCCAAGCAGTTTATTGGAAAAGCACTGAAATCTCTTTCTCTCTTGCCCACACTAATAAAATAAACTTGGACCCAAGACTAGGTAAAAAAAAAAATTTATAGCAGAAATTTTTAGGGTCTGATTTTGAAAAGAGCAGCTAATAGGAACCTCAGGTGCTGAGCTCTGGTACTATAAGATCTCTTTGTGGAGCTGTCTAGCCAGACCCTCCCAAAATTTGCTTCACTTGACTGGGTTCTAGAGGGGAAACTATTAAAGGAGTTTTAAAAAATGCAGCTCTATAAATAATTATTCTTGGAGGTGTGTGCCTGGTGAGACCAATTTCAACAGACCTCAACAGTAAATTGCAAGGTAACAGAAAAGTTATGAGCCTTTAATTTTTGATCTAATCACACAGCTTTTATTTACATGATCTACTAGTTAATGCCACCATATTGAAGCTGACAGACTGTCCAAGTTGCTTTAGTCTCTAATTACTGAAATGAAACAAGCACCTCTGTTGAATGATGTGTATTTTTTTCCTGTCACCATAAAACAGACCCCCCCTCCCTGTGATTTAATCAGACCCATGTCCTTTCTGTAAATAATGTTTAATCATCTTAGCCAACCTAATTTTTATAATGGCCCCTTTCAGTGGAGCTCAGAAAGATATTAATCCACAATCACACATACACACACATTCTAAAGGATTGTTTCTCAAGATCTGAAGATATTCATGGCCTCCTATTCACTATGAATTATTTTCAAGATCAGATTAACTGAGTCACAGAATATTTGGGGGATTTGTTGCAAAGCCCATCCTTATAGTGGTACCTGCTGCCAATACCCTGTGATGGCAGACCAATGAATTTGTAACATTGAACCAGGAATTAGTGGGGAGCTACTAATCCTGCAGCCAGGTGAGTTGGAAGTAGTTTCTCACAGGGACATCAAAATGATCAGGGGGCTGGAGCACTTCTGTTTATGAGGAAAGGCTGAGAGAATTGGTATTTTCCAGCCTGAAGAAAGGAAGATCCAAGTTGAGTTAATTGTGACCTTCCAGGACCTGGAGGGGCTGGCAAGAAAAATAGAGGGAACGATTTACAAGTACCTGGAATAACAGGATAAGGGAAAATGGCTTCCCACTGCCAGAGGGCAGGGTTAGGTGGGATATTGGGAAGGAATTGTTCCCAGTGAAGGTGGGCAGGCCCTGGCACAGGGTGCCCAGAGCAGCTGTGGCTGCCCCTGCATCCCTGGCAGTGTCCAAGGCCGGGTTGGACAGGGCTTGGAGCAGCCTGGGATAGTGGAAGGTGTCCCTGCCCATGGCAGGGGATGGAATGAAATGAGATTTTAAGATCCCTTCCAAGCTTAACCATTCTATGATTCTTAGGGAGTTACCAAGGGGGGGAAATAATTCGGAAACCCAGAAGCCTTAAAAACTCTTGAGTTACTCCATAAAAACTTCAGTCACCTGGTTCCTCCAAAGCAGCTGTGTTTTGGTACTGCATATCTTTTCCCAAATGGAAATTCAAGACTTCTCCATATCTAATGTCATGCCTCTCTGCTGGGGTAGTGTTTGCTTCTCTGTCCCCAAAGGGACAGTGCTGATTTGGCCTAAGAGAAATCATCCATCATATTCTTTTTCTTACATCCAATCAGAGGAGCACCCATACCTTTTAAAAATTATATTACATTGGCTGAGTGGTGAACAGATCTCCTTTTATTATTGTTTACAAATTTTGGACACAGTAGTGTAGAGAGGTACAAATATAATCGACTTTTTAAGAGCTTTATCAATTCATATAAACCCTTAGTATTATGAAACAAATAAAATAAGAACCAGTTAATGTTCTTTTATAGCTCTAAAATGTATCACGGGTGAAACTGCATTTAAATAATAAGAATTTCCTCTCAAAACACTAGAATTGGGTTTTGGCCATACAGCCAGAGTGAGATTGTTATAACATGAGCCACATGAAAAACAGTATCTGGTTTCATCCACAGGGAGAAAAAATAATCTTTGCTATGACATAGCTATTCCAATAAAATGCATTTTTCTTTATGTGCTAACATGAAATGGAAAGCTATAATGAAAAAAAAAAAAAAAGACAACTAAAAACTCCACAACATGAAAAGCCGTGAAGATCAAACTGTGTGTGGAAGGTATGTAAAGCTGATTTAAAAGATTAGGAGGGACAAAGAGCAGAAATGTTCCATAAATTCATGGAAACGTTAACAACAAAATCTGGAGATGAGAGAGAGTATCTCTATGTCTCAATGTTTGGAATGTGATTCAAATGTTGGGGACCTCCATAAGGGATTTTCCCTTGAAAGAGGGGTTCCCTATATTTCCCTTTTACCAGAACATCTGAAGATGTTGTTTCCAGAACAATGACAAATTAGAATATGACTCAGATGAAAAATATGCATCAGGTAAATGTGAAATGCTCAGTAAGAAAAGAAAAAAAAAAAAGTCACACTCTGGAGGTTTCCTTTCAGGCCAGAAGCCCTCAGAGGACTATGCAAGAAGACCAGGCTCTGGTGGCAAAAAATGGTATCTGAACCTTACAGGGAATCCTTTGCATCCTTCTCAACCACTGACCCACCAAATATCCCTTTCTGGAAAATCAGGTCAGCAATCCACAAGAAAAGCTAAAAAGGGAAATGGGAAGAGGCACGTTATTAACTTCGTATATATTCAGAGCTTGAAATAATTTCCCCTTGACATTTTTAAAGCACATATCCCAACCCATGTTTGGCTGCATTTCTTAGATCAATATGACTAAAGGAACAAATTTCAGAGCCTCTTGTCATCAGCAGGGGTTTTACCACACAATTCAAGAGCTTCAAAGCCAACCCTTACTCTGGAGTGCCACAACACCAGTGCTACCGATGTCTCTCACCAATTAGATGGGCTACTGAGCCCCCCAAAAAAGTACTGGGGAAGATCCAACTATTCATTAACATGTCTTTTACTGTCATTTCTTACAGCAAATGATGCACAGTGTGAGACTCCATAAAATATGCTGTATATATTACCACCACTGGTATTTTGGTATCTCAGAATGTTTCTTTAGAATTAGAGTTTCTCTTCTAGACTCTTTGGTGGGGCATGAATATACACTCAGACCTGCTCAAAAGGAGCCAAAAAGGAGTAAACAGACATTCTTAAGAAGATCAGGAACTGATGGATGATTCAAGGATGCAATGCAGAGACTCCATAGCTCTCAGATCTTTTCTTAAATTATAATAGACATCAGCTCCAGGGGAGTGTCCTCACTTAGCTGGATCAAGTACCAGGGAACTGAACCACACTCAACATTTTGGATTTCCTTGTTCCACTGACAGACTTTGTACCACTAAATGGGGCAGCACAAATTGGGCAGCTTCTTGCTTTTTACAACTGCAGCATGCAGGGGTTTCATTCCTAGATCCATATTTGGAATTTGAGGACACTGTGGTATTATCTTTGGCTAACAACAAAAGAAGTGGCTGAGGAGCAAGGGGCACTTGAATCCTCCTCTGATGTGCACTCCTAGAAGGACAGCTCCATCAAACAGGCTCAATTAGCAAATGAAAACTAAGATTTTTTTGTCCACCTTTACAAGTGCCTGTAGCTGGTACCTGTAGTCTTGTACCTGTGTACAGTGCTGGGGGCTTTGTTCCCTGCCTTATGGGTACTCCAAACAACACATGAAAAAGGAGGAAGCATGAGCAAGAAAGGAACTTCTCAACTGAAAGGAGTGAGAGAACGAGTTTGATTTATGCAATCAGAGAAAGTTTAAGGTTGGAAAAAACCCTCCAAGATCGAGTCCAGCTGGTGCCTGATTCTCACCTTGTCACCCAGCCCAGAGCAGTGAGTGCCCCATCCAGCCATTCCTTGGACACCTCCAAGGATGGGGAATCCAAACCTCCCTGGGCAGCCCATTCCAGTGTTTAACAACACTTTCTATGAAGAAATGTCTCCCAATGTCTACCATGACCCTCCCCTGGCCCAGCCTGAGGCCGTTCCCTCTCCTCCTGTCCCTGTTCCCTGGGAGCAGAGCCCGACCCCCCCGGCTGTCCCCTCCTGCCAGNCCCCCGGCTGTCCCCTCCTGCCAGGGAGTTGTGCAGAGCCAGAAAGTTCTCTCAGCAAATCTTTAATGATTTACTCTCTATACCCTTCCCCAACCCTATTCCTTTCCCTGGACACATACCAGCCTCTCAATGTTATAGTGGGTTGAGTGGCTGGCTCCTCCCCTCTTCACCAAAAATCAATTAATGCAAAACTTCTTGTTTTGAGGGGTCCAAAACTGAAACCAGGACTCAAGGTGCAGCCTCACCCAGTAGAGAGGGACAATCACTCCCCTGGTCCTACTGGCCTCACAATGGCAGACACAAGCCAGGATGCCACCAGTGTCCACCTCAGCACCCTGCTGCAGTCATTCTATTTTGAGTCTACTTTCCTGACATAACAGGTCATGCAGAATTTCTGCAATGACATTTCCTTACACCTGTATTGGGGCTTATACTTCTTACATGTTTGTCATCCCAAACAAGAGAGGGCACAGTGGCCCATATGTGCCTCCAAACACCCTCTGTGGCTCCTGCAAACGCTTTGCCTCCCCAGAAATCTCCCCTGTGTTGCTTCCCTGGCCGTGCTCCTCACTGTGAGATCTACAGAGCTCCCACAAGTTGAGCTGACACAACAATAATCTGGAAATATCCCTCTGGAGGAGCCTATTGATTGTCACTGTGTGTGGATTATATGAAGGATCTATCTTAATTACCAGGAACCATCTCCTCGGAGTGGCCAGCGATGTAGCAAAAACGATGCACGAGGAGATCCATTACTCTCAGGGAAAGGTCAATCCAATAGGATGTATGTTTGCATTCAGGTCAAGTGATGGCTAGTCCATCACCACCCTCCATTCTCACTGCCCTGTCAGCTCTGTAATGGCTTCACCTCTCCTCTGTACCTCTCACCTCCCTCTCCCTGGTGCCAGACTGATAACACGAATTAGGGCAGCTGGAGGTAGCAGGGCACAGCTGTATTATCACAGATGATAAACAGTGTCAAAGGCAATTATGGGAGCTGCAGAGAGAAGAGGGAAGTTTCAAACCCATCCTTTGCTTTCTGGGCTGTGGGAGGAGGATACCTGGCCTGTAATGAGAGCAAAAATGGGCAGGTGGAAGGAGGAAGCCAGCTTTGCTGCCTCTTCCTTCATGAAGGACTTTCTCCCCTCTGGTAGCATCTCTCATCTGCTGGAAACATGGGTCTGAATAAGGGCCATGGAGTATGGCAAGGAAATGTGGATGTGAGGAAGCTTGCACGTGATTTAAGAAGGGAGTGGATGTTAATGGAGAAACAAATATATCCACAATGGTCACAATTAACTGTTGGCACCACTTGGAAAAAAGGCATGGCAGATACCAATGTCTGGCAGAGGTGATTGTCAGAGGTTTGCTGCTCCAGGAGGCAGCCTAGGACAGGAACATGGGTAGGGAATTATGAAGAGTGTTCTGAAGTTTTTAGGACTCACAGAATCACAGAACCATTTAGGCTGGAAAAAACCTTGAAGTCCAACCATTCCCCTAACACAGCCAAGGCCACCAGTGACCCTGTCACATCCACATGGCTTTTAAATCCCTCCAGGGATGAGACTGTGTCTCCACCACTGCCATGGGCAGCTGTGCCAGGGCTAGACAACCCTTTCTGAAGGTATTTTCCATAATATCAACTCAAACCTTCCCTGGGTCTCCTCTATCAGCACCTGCATGAGAAGAACACCCTCCTGTCTGCTCTGGTGTCAGACACCAAGGACAGTTTTGTGCACCCACTGCACAATGTCCAGTGGTGCTGTGACTGATGCAGCTGCTGCCCACAATCCTACTGGCTGTGTGCAAACTGAGTCTATAAAATTTCAAATTCATTATTGTACAATAAATAATCTTGTAAATTGCCTGGATTTAGGTGCTTTTCTCCCCACACAGAAGGCCCTTGTCTGTCATCAGGTCACCCTCCCATGTATGCTGTTAAGCCTCCTCTAGCTAGAACCAAAATAGATTTGCAAAATGGAAGGCAGTGACCATATTTACCATGGGACTTTATGTCTATTGGCTATCAAGAAATACACATTCAGTCATATGGAAAAAGAAATAGGATTGGCTATTTCTTAGTGCTAAGATAACATTTTATTCAGAAGTGGAAAAGCCAATGAAATAAGATAACCTCCTGCAAAGACACCTCTGTGTTCCTCTCTTGTAATGGACACAAACCCAGCTTTGCCTTCAGAGTCCCTCTCTCTTTTTCTACCTTCCCCTTCTTAATATCTCCTATTGGTAGTTCATCAATACCTGCCATTGGTATTTCATTAAAAAAAAAAGAAAACACAAAACCAAACCAAACTAAAAAAAAAACAAAAAAACCACAAAACAAACAAACCCTCAAAAAACCCAACCAAAAAACAGTAAAGAAACAAACAAAACCCAAAAACTCAAACAAACCAAAACAAGCAAAAAAATCCCAGAAAACCCCCACAAAACAAAATCCATGTCAGTCAGGAGTCTTGGGGCAGAAGGACATGGCAAAACTGTGTCCTTCATAGAATCTTGGAATCACAGAATAGTTAAGGTTTGAAAGGATCTGGAATATAATTTTGTTCCAAGTCACTTTCCACTACCCCAAGGTGCTCCAAGTGCTCCAAGCCCTGTCCAACCTGGCCTTGGACATTTCTGGGGATGGGGCAGCCACAGCTTCTCTGGGCACCCTGTTCCTTCCCTTCTCTGCTTCTTAACTCTCATGAACTTTTTGATAACCAGCACAGAAACTCTTTCTAGGTAGCTAGCAAGGGTGTTCTGCAACACTCTTAATGATGGCCTCATCTGGAATTGCTTTATTAATATTTATTAAGTGATCACTAGCTGCAGGTACATTCTTTAATAACTTATTTATAAAGCATGCTATAAAACACATTAAAAATACATTCTTTAACAGATAATGCAATAACAAGATGCTGTAAAGCAAACTATAAAATGTAAATGATGGCTGTACCTGAACTGGAAGCACACTGAAGGCTGGGAAAAAGGGAAGAGAGGAAAGGAAGATGTACCCAATGGGTCTTGAAAGAAGCAGCAACCTTTGGGGGATGAAAGGATTAATTCAGATGATATTCAAAAAATAATTTACTCCTCTTAACCCTTGTGCATTCTTCCTCTTTCTCCTCCTTTCCTATCTCTGTCATCCCCCTCTTTCGTCTTCCACTGTCTTTATTTCAGGCTGCCATTGATATCATTAGAATTTCGCTAGAGTACAGAGGAATTTAAAGCTTTTAAGCATGGGATCCATGGGATCCTGGAACAGGGAGATGGATAGTGGAGTTATCATTGTCCTTTCCAAACCCTTTGGCAAGGCAGGTTTGGTGCTCAGTGCTCCCACACACCCATGGTCCCATCCTTGCCCCCACACAGGGCCAAGGAGAACAGCACCAGCATTCTGCCAGCTTTCCTTCAACCCATCCCAAATCAATCTCCTCATTCCAGAGCAAACAAATGCCCAGTTTTAACCCCTTGGAAAATCCAGCCATTTATGGGATTGGAATTTCCATCTGGGCTGACCAGTGCAGTTCCTATCAGAGCAAAAAAGGGGTGAATAAAAAGCAAAATCAGGATATCCCAGGATCAGTTGACAGAAGCTGGAAGCAGATAAATCCTGCTGACCAGAATCACTCTTGGCTCCAACCCTCTGCTCCCCGTTTTCATACCCTTCCAGGGAGATCTGCTCAACACTTGTTCTTAACAGGCTGAGTTCTCTTCATGTTTCTGAGTGTCCTACTGAGAGAGAGAAAAGTTGGAAAAAAAGCATTAGCAAGCACATTCAATTGTTAATTAATTCTTTTGGATTAAGTGGAAAAGTTGAGGAGAGCAGAAATTTTATTTTTTTTTTAACTTGGCTATGCAGAATAATTTTGGACAAGATTATTTTTTATGTGGATATTCATAAAACTGCTGCTATTTTGGATGTGTAGGTAAAGAGAAGTCAGAGATGCCAGGCAACCTGCGCACTCCTGGCTCAGCCCAGATTTCCAGTTCTGAGAGATTCTCAGGAGATCTAGAAGCTTAAAAATGGAGGCAGAAAATATTTGCTGAGAAATTTAAAAAATTTAAAAATTTAAGAGGAGCAATTCCTAGAAAACCACAATTTATTGCCAGACTGAGCTTGTAGCTTCCCTGGACAAGAAATTATGTACCTCTTTTTTTTTATTTTCTCTTCTATTTTCACCTGGGGTCCCAAGGACTTTCCATTTCTTGTGAAATCAGTCTTGGCTCTGGACCACTCAGTCTCCTTATTTCCTCCTTGCAGGAGCACTGAAACCTCTCTCCCAGCCTTTTCCCCTTCCCTCTCCCCCCGCTCCTCCTGCGGCAAGCTAAAATGGCAAGACTAATTTCATTTCTTTTCCTTCAGTTTGTCTATCCGTGACAACCCTTTTTATGCATTTAATTCATTCTCAATTTCTCATAATCAGGAGAAAGGTGTCCCCTAAGGTTAGGAGTGAGCTTGTCAAAAAGGCAGCGTAAATTTGCAGAGGTAATCACCAGTCTATCTCCTTTCCCCACTGTCCATGGAACTATTAAGTAATATCACTGTCTAATCTTTTTTGTACTTATTTATTTTGTAGCGAGAAACTAGTGTTATAAACACCCCTACTGTCAAAACTTGTCATCCTCATTACCTCAAGGCGGGTTCCATCTCAGTTATTCTAATTTCATAGTTTCTCGAATTTACAGCCGCTGGAAATTGAGTACAAAATCCATTATCATTTGTATATTTTAATTATGCAAATGAGGCAGCTCAGCTGCTCTGGCCGGGACCTGCAGGGATGCCTAACTTCAGTCTGGGTGATTACAATTTATCCAGTCGAGTCACTTTAATTGTAACAAGCTAATTACATTGTTCCATTCGGTTTTAACAAAAGAAAAGGAGACGGGGAAGGCGCTCGGTGGCAAAAGGCGCCGTGTCACCGCGCGAGGTGAGCGGTGTCCCCACACACCTGCCGAGGGCACTGCCAGGCTCTGGGCAGGGGGATCAGCCCCAGGAGAGAGGCCAGGGCAAGGTGAACATTAGCCCAGGGGAAATCCATGAGGAGATGCTTGTCTGCTGCCAACCTCCCAACTCCTGGGGGATGCCCAAGGGGAGAGCGCCAAGGCACCCCTGCCTCCATCACCCCAACCATCCCCAGGCACCCTCCAACAAAGACACATCTCAGCCTCAGTGAAAGTCTCAAGGACTGTTGGTCCCTTGGTGTCAACTCTTTATCTCCTTTGTAAAAAATATGATCTGCATTTATAGACATTTCATCCTGGTACCAAAAAAAAAAAATACTAAAAAAAAAATCTTACCACCTCCCGCTGCCCAGATCAGCAATCACTTTCTCAGACTCACAATAAATGCTCAGCACCTAAATTAAATACCCTGGAGAGAGGTAATATGGCTGCCCACACCTTCACAGAGGCTGTTAATAAATAATTACTTCTCTCGCACTGGCCATCTGAGGATCTCAAAACCTTTTGTAACTATTAATGAATGAAGCCTCGGTGTGAGAGAGCAGAAGCATATTCTCATCAGCTCCTTATAAATGCGGAGCCAAGGTGCAGCAAGGCAAAGCAGCTGTCAGGAATTCAAGGAAAGAGATGGATTTAGTCCATCCAACTCACTTTTCCAGCTGGACATCTCCCACTCCTCAGTGTGAGCCACAGCTGGAAAGGCATCCTGTAGATCAGATCCCATCCTCAGTCTGCACAGTTCTTCCAAGCAAGTCCCACACTCTCTTATGGCCATAAGTTTCCTCCAAGCCTCCCTCCCCAGGAGTGGAAGGACCACTCATCAGCTCCTGCACATGGCAGGGATGTTTCAGCTCAAGGCTGGTCTGGGGTCCTGAAGGAAGGTGGAATCCTTCAAAGCAAGGAGAGGAGAACCATGTGTGGCTACCAATCCTGCCTGGATTCTGGGGGAACATCTTGTTTTGTCACAGCATAAGCTAGGTGGCTCTGTGGGAGAAAACAAATTTGAGGACAGCAGCTCAACCAACAGGCAAAAATCTGCACACATGTGGTATCTGATGTTACCTTATAAAGAATGATCTTGCTGGCCTCAAAAACACCCCAAGCAGAGAACCAGCATGAGATCTCAGTCCATGCCAGCAGAGCTACTCCAAACTTGCATCTGAGCTACCTGGTCTAGTGGGAGCTGTCCCTGCCCATGGCAAGGGGTTGGACTGGATGACCTTTAAAGGTCTCTCCCAACCCCAATTGTTTTGGGATTCTACAACTCTGTCTGCCCACATGTGCTGTTTGAATTCTAGGTCCTCCATCGTGGTCCTCGTGACCACTGTGGATCAGGACTGCTGAATCCAGTAATCAGCACCACAGTGAGACCTCCGTCATCCCCTTTGAAACATGCACAAAGGGTCATGCCTCTTCTTCTGATATTAGCACCTACCTGCCCTTGGGAAAACACCTCCCCTCTTCAAAATATCTGCCTGATGGCTCTGGGATTAACTGGGGAAGAGAATAATCACTCTTTGGCAGAGAAGAGACGAAAGAACCGCATAGATCTTTTCCCTCTCTAGTTGCTAGGGATGTGTGTGATTATTGTTATTGTTATTTCCTTCGATACACAGCATTCAATTAATTTCCTTCGACACACGTTTATGGCGCTCCGAGGGAAGCTCTGCTTTCCCAGCACATCCAGTTTGCCAGCATCCTTTGTGTGCCACTTTGGCTACTTTGAAGGGGGTGAGGGGGAGGGAAGAGAAAAGAGGGGGATGATCCTTCCTCAAGGAAGAGCTTGCCCTTGGCCACGTGCACAGATGCTGAGGAGAGGGAAGCCTGGGCACGGCTCACGTTATACCCAAGTGA
>VXBB01024651.1:5879-22798 GCA_013399915.1 Illadopsis cleaveri | reverse complement strand
AGCCTCTCTCAGGCACTTGGGAGGAAGAAAGCCCATGCTGCAGGAGCACTCATGTTTGCAGAGAGGTCTTCTCCTGTCAAAAAAAGAGGGATGCTGAGACATATCCCACACCTGACATCTCTCACATCTGACAGCATTGACAGACAGAAAGACTGGAGGACAAACAGATATATCCACCTAAAAGCTTTACTCTCTACATAACTGATTTGTGCTACCCACCCTGTTTGAACCAGGGTAGATGAAGGACAAAATTCAGGTGTAAGAAACACGGTTCTTTTGGTCATACCTGCCAATATTAACCAAATCTCTACATTTTCTCTTTAACAAGAACAAGAAGCTGATGGAGTTATTTGGCTCTCAGGAATTAGGGTTTTGAGATGGGTTCCAATTCCTATCCTTTGTGGGTAGTCCAGAGTCTCCTCTCAGAAGCAGAAGGGTAGAAAAGGACAGTTACCTGGATGTCACTCCCAAGAGCTGATGTCTCACAAATCACCACAGAGAAATGTTCCTTTAATGGGTTAATGGCCATAAGGTGGTTAATTACCCACCCTGTGCATCTAAGGATAAACACTTAATTTGGCAAACCAGGAAAAAAACATTGCAAGTCGGTGTCCATGGGTTCCTGGAAGATGCAAGGGAGTGAAAGCATTTTTAAAGGAAAGCTTCTTGTCGGATGACTGTCAGGCACACACTGGTTTTACTGCCCAACATCCAACCATACACCTTGGTTCAGTGTTGAGGTAGGGAGGTGCATCTGGGCTGGGCAGCACAGGCAGGCTGGACATTGAATAAAAAGTCAGAAAAACCTGAAAATTACCATTTCTGAGATGTAAGAAAACAATGGAGAGCTTAATTCAGTCTAGGTAATGGCAATCTTCATCCCAGATACAAAGAGGTAGAAAATAAATTAAACCTCTAATTTTTCAGTTTATTAAGAGCTTTAACCTCAATTAGGCGACAAAACTGCAACAAAATTTGGAGGGAAGAATGGCTTCAGACATAGAGCTGTGATCTTAAATATAACTGGGGTTTTCCAAAGACAGAAAGTGTCACTTGTGTTTAGCATATTCCTTTGATAAGAGACCTAACATTTAGATAAGGGAATGAAAAAGGTGTCACTTATCCTTGCTTCAGAGAGGGATTAGCTGGATTAGTGGAGCTGGAGAAATGGGGGCTTAGAAAGAAAATTGTGAGGTGTTTACCTGTAGGGGAAATAAGAGACTCTAGTGATAGAAGTAGTGCTGGGGATGGTTTTTTAGTGGGTCTCCTCGAGGATTGTTTTTCTAGTAGTCACATTTAAGATGCCTGTGAGTGACCTTGGTACAAAAGGTGGACATTTTCTAATTATGCTTTCTGAGAACACAAAACCCATCAGTTTGGGGATGGGTGCTACGCTGTGTGGGAGGAGCCAGGTGACCTTGAGAAATGGATTGACAGAAACAGAGTAGCAGTGCTGGCAGACAAAAGTTCTTGGTTTTTTCTGGGAATGGGCGCTGACAGCATTTATGGCTGATATTGTCATGGAAAGACCTGGACAGATTGATGTGGGTCCAGAGGAGGCCACGGAGATGCTGCCAGGGCTGGAGCCCCTCTGCTCTGGAGCCAGCCTGGGACACCTGGGGCTGTTCAGCTGCACAAGAGAAGGCTCCAGGGAGAGCTGCCAGCCCCTGCCAGGGCCTCCAGGGGCTCCAGGAGAGCTGCCCAGGGACTGGGGACAAGGCCTGCAGGGACAGGACACAGGCAATGGCTTCCCAGTGCCAGAGGGCAGGGCCAGATGGGATCTTGGGCAGGAATTGCTGGCTGGGAGGGTGGGCAGGCCCTGGCACAGGGTGCCCAGAGCAGCTGTGGCTGCCCCTGGATCCCTGGCAGTGTCCCAGGCCAGGCTGGACCGGGCTTGGAGCAATCTGGTCTGGTTGAATAATTTTCTGAGAAAGCAGACATTCTTCAGCACACAGTATTCCTTCATAATAACAAATCTGGGCCTAAACCATCTGCTCTCCAAACTCAGAGTAATTGTCAAGGCAGTGGTGTGGCCAAGCTAAACCCCACAGCAAGAGGGCTTATCCACAGATGACATCAGCATAATTTTTTTCCTCACTTTCTTGAATTTCATGCTAAAAAACTGATTTGATACACAGTCCAGATCAATACTGAAGTGGGTAGAAAGCAACAGGCAAGTTCTTGGTGGATAGAATCCTCAAGAGTTTTTTTAGTTGCTTGAAGCCTCATCTGAGGCATCAAATAACACACACCATATTTCTCATTTCTTTGGTTTTTTTGGTTTTTTTAAAATGTAGTGAAAGTGTCTCTTTTTGGGGCATGGGATAATGCAAAACATTTTTGATACACTGAATGTAAGTGTCAAAGAAAGGAAAGTTTCCCCTATGTTTCATATGAAAGGTTGCATACTAATAATAATTTATCATCATCTTCATATATTCTTATATAAGTAATACAAATCACCACAGCCAATTAATCAATCTGTAATTAGGAACTGACATGAACATTTACTACCATCAGGCATAATTTATATGATTACAGATGATTAAATAAAATGTAATTGAGTGAACAGGCAATTTGTTAAGTACATGTAAATTCAGCCATACCACCCCAGGCTGTGATCTTGTCAGATCTCGACAGCTAAACAGGGTCAGGGTGGGTCAGGATGAGAAACCCCAAGGGAGAACCCCGGGTGCTGAAGGAAGAGGTGGTGGTTAATAGGTAGCTCCCTCCTTGCTCCTTGTGCTGGAGGTGCAATGTCTCTAGCATGTGATGGGAGAGATGGACATGAGTTATTAAAAGTGCTGCCTGAGCAGTTCCTAAGAGAGGTGGGAATTTGTCTCCTGGGCTTGGGTTAATTTAGAGGGGAGCACACACCTGGCCAGTCACTGTGAGGAGACAGTAAACCATGGCACCCTGACACTTGCTGCTCCTCAGCAGAGCCAGGAGACATGTCACTCCCGTGATTTAGCCTGCCTAACTCAGATACCTCCGTCTTCATTATTTAGGGAAGTGGGAAGGCTTCCTAAAATAGCCACATAAATTCCTCCTCTGCCAAGTGGAGGTGCTCTTGAAAGCCAACCATGGCAGAAAATGTCTGCCTGCCTCGGGTGCTCAATCTCCTGCAAAGACACCTCTGTCCCTCCCTTGGCTGGCTGGAGAATCTGGTCACAAACATCAGGACAACCACTTCATTGAAACACAGGCATAAATTGGACCTTGGTCCCACATGTTTGGGCAGACCCTTTAGGTAGAACAAAGACTGTGAGCCAGCCAAGGGCTGCCAAGCCCGTGAACAGGGAAATGAGAGTTTGTTCTTAAGCTCCATCCAAAAAACAGCTGACATCAGTAGACAGCCCCATGGGAAATGCTAAAAGCAACACTGGGAAAGTGCTTCTCTTTTATTCCTTTCTATTTTTTTTATGAGACCAGGACCAAATCCAAGTAAGTGAATGATTTCTTGAAAAGTTCAGTGTGTTTCCAAATTGGTTTTGGTCACACAGCCAGAGAAACGCAAGAGGTTTTCTTTAATTATTTCACAAAAATAAACTTGACTTATTAGGATCAATTCCATTTCTGTAGTCTTAAACAAGAATATTTTTTGCTTCCTCTGTTTTTAGTTTCTGCATGGCTTCTGCCAAGGCATCTAATTTTAAATAATTAAAACCATTTGTTTTAATACAGTGCAGCAGTTTCTGCAGCGCTGCGCCTGTTTATTTTTTGTCGGCTTTCCTCAGGTCCTGTGTCACTCCTTGTGGAAACTGGAGCAGACATCCAGCAGATCAGAGGCATGGATGAAATCGCCCAGGGAAGTCAAGCAGACGGGCCAACTGCAGCTATAACAAAATGATCTTTGATTATTAAATGGGCCCTTGCCTAGATGGATGACCAGATGTGTTTGACAGTGGATGTGGAAAGTGTGGGGGGGCCAGTACCTCAGGATTAGAGCAGAAAGTAACACAAGCTTTCTTCCCTGAAACAATTAATGAAATCACTTTCTGGACAGTAAGAGCCTTGCATGTGCAGCGTTGTGCGTTGGGCTTGCACAACCAATTTGGGTCAGAATGATGTTTAAACTCTTAAGTGGTACCACTAATCTCCATTAATCTGACTCCAAAGATGAGACATAATGCTCAGTGCAAGAGACTAAGAGTTGCTAATGCGTGTTCCTCAGCTGGAGCACTAATACAGGACTTCTGCAGAAAGAATAGGATCTTCCAGGCCTGGGTGTGAGGGTTAAAAATAAACATCTGTTTAGGGATGTCTCCAGAAGTGTTCTCTTCTTGGGTTCCTTCATTCCACTGGTGCCCTTTCCCACTGTGGATGCAAGGATAGCCATGAGATTTGGGTTATATTTTGGGTTATATTTTGTTTTTCCTTTCTCATTTGGGTTATATTTTGTTTTTCCTCACACAAATTACCTAGGGTTGTCATTTCTTGTGCAGACTTCATGAATCTCATTTAATGATGTAGAGCTGAAGCAGGGAGTCATGGGTTTACCCCAAAGGGTGTGTGATGGAGGAAACAAGGCTGATCAAGAAAGATTTAATCCCAACCACACAATTATCTGCCAGAAATGACCACAGAGGCCAAAAAAATTATTTTGGTCTGAAGCACCCAACTGCAAAGAAAATCCCTGAGGAGTGATAGCCAAGTCCAGGTTGGACAGGGCTTGGAGCAACCTGGGATAGTGGAAGGTGTCCCTGCCCAAGGCAGGGGCGTGGAATGAGATGCCCCTAAAGGTCCCTTCTAATTCAGGCCAATCTATGGCTCTGTGCTAGATAAACAATTTTGAAAATTCTCTTTTTGTTGTTCTCTTTTTGAGAATTCTCTGTTGCAGTGTGTAGTTGCAGGACAGATCTCAGAAATAATCACAAGCAGTCACCACTCTGACTGAGTAGGATTACTCCATATGTTCCTATTTTTTCTTTACATTTTTGGGGGAAAGTATCAGTTTCTGTTAAAAATACCAAAAATTCACCTCTCTTTAATTCCACAGCTTTTCAAAATAGATTAAGTTCTTGCATTTTTCCTATGTTTATTACTGAAATATTTCCCAAAGCAGTTCATTGAAATTTATCAAAGCCTGGGAGATAGAAGTATTTTAAGACAAATTATAATTATCTTCTACAACCAATGTTATTTTAAAAATACATTACATATGGTTAAAAAACCAGAATTAACAGCTATATTTCCAGCCTCAGAATCTTCTGCCTGAACAAATTTGAGTGGCTTTATTTGAAGGTAAGGTCCTGTATAATTGTGTTGCAAACCAAAAGCCTTATTCTGTAAATGCCATGAGATCCTTTCAAGAAAGTCATCATTACCTAAGTGCCAAGCTGTAAACCTCAAGCAAAAGCTAAGTGGGACTTAATCTGTGCTTTGCTAAGACAGAGAACCCTAGAAATCAAGAATAATATTGAAAAACATCTAAATTGTGTTCTGATCTAAAAAAAAATCCTCTGATTCCAACAGAGAAACTGAGGGAAACTTTAACTGGAGGAGTGTCCCCAAATCATGTACCTGGCATATAACCACAAGCAGGATGAGTCCCCAGTCATGGCTTTCCCCATATTTTGTGACATTTGTGACAGCTTTGCCTTTGACTTTCTTCAGGATGATGTCACCTGTCCTCCTGTCTTCTCTTCTCATCTGAACATCGACAGAGTGTTAAGTAAGCTTCATAAAATTGCTGAGATTCTCACTTGTCCCCAAGGAGCCCACCACAGGAGACAGCCATGGCGAAAAATTTCCTAGGATCCACGAATAAACAATCTTGGTATTCCCTGTCTTCCTCAGAGATTTCTACGTCTGCTGCTGAAACGGCTCGAGCCCTGCCAAACTAATTATAAAATTATTTAGTTAATAGAGGCAGGTAGGAAAGTTTCTAATTATCCCTGTGATAAAAACCCTGCTGCAGCTGTAGGATTTGTCTTACCCCGCAGCAAGGTGGGACCTGTCTCCTGTAGCTGAGGCCGTGGGGGGGTGTTGGAACTCTGGAAGCTGAGAATTTCAGGCTTTCTGTGCTGACAGGCACTGACCCCCAAGAAAACAAAGAAAAATTTGACCTGAAGCCTTGGAAGGGGCTTCCAAAATTGACTGATAGCACTGGAATTATGTAGTGTAGTTTGAATAGAAGTGTGTGATATGGTGGAAAACTTAGAGTTAAAGGCTTTAATATATAGTAATATATATAAAACAAGATGGATAATTTAGGGTGTGGGCTATTTCTTTCTTCTTCACCTACTTCTTCCTGGGTCTGGGTGGTATTTTGTAATTGGATAGAAAAGTCTGCATTGCGGACCATGGGTGGCTGGTTAAAAGTAAAAATAATTTAGGTGTCACTTCACAATTAGACAGTTTGTGCTTAAAAGGCCCTGTAGAGGTATAGAGATGGAGCCATTTTCTACTTTGTCAGCTAGAACTCACAGCTTGTGAGATTGTAACATAGGTAAGAATTAATAAACATCTGAGTCCAAACACAAAACAACATCTCTCAAGCATTTAATCCCAACTCTAATAGAAAAGAAGAAAAAAGCCACAGAGGGGCAGGGGGATTTTGGTGCAAACACACAGGACACAATCCAGCTGCCTTAAAACAGGTCACAGAATCACGGGGTCATGGAATGTCCTGCACTGGGAGGGATCCACAAGATCCTGGCCCTGCACAGAACATCCCCATGGATCACGCCATGAAATCCAGACATGTCTGAAGGGACCCTGGTCACCTCAGCTGGCCTTAGCTCTTGTCCCAGAAGGATACTGTCCTCACACAATCCTCTCATGTGATACTCCAGATTGCCCTGGACACCTCACATGGCAATAGATATTTATGTTTTATCTCACAGATCGGTTGCTTGATCCAGCTCAGTCTCCAGGCTCTGCTGAGAGCTGGGACAGCAGTGCCCCTGCAGACACCTGTGTGCCTCTAGCCCCCAGGACACCTAGAAAGAGTCACAGGATCATGGAATCATAGAATCATAGAAACATAGGACCATAAAATCACAGAATCATGGAATGGTTTGGATTAGAAGGGGACTTTTAAAGGTCATTTTGTCCAACACCCTGCCATGGGCAAGGACACCTTCCACTATCCCAGGTTTTTCCAAGCCCAATCCAACCTGGCCTTGGACACTTCCAGGGATGAAGCAGCCATAGCTGCTCTGGGAAACCTGTGCCAGGGCCTCACCACCTTCACAGGGGAGATTTTTTTCCTAATATGTGATCTAAGTCTACTCTCTTGCAGCTTGAAGCATTTCCTGNAGCCTGTCCAGGTCCCTCTGGATGCCATCCCATCCTCCAGGTGTGTCAACTGCCCCTCTCAGCTTGGTGCCATCTGCAAATTCACTGAGGGTGTCCTGGATCCCTCTGTCTGTGTCATTAATGAGGACATTCAATAGCACTGGTGCCCATATGGACCCCTGAGGGACACCACCTGTCCCTGATGTCCACTGGGACCCTGATCCATCGACCAAAATCCTCTGGATGTGACCATCCTACCAATTCCTAATCCATCTAATAGTTCACCCTTGGAATCCATCACTCTCCAGTTTGGACAGAAGGATGTAAAGCCATGTCAAAGGCTTTACAGAGGTCCAGATAAATGACATCTGTAGCTCTTCCCTGATCCACTGACATAGTTACTTCATCAGAGAAAGCCACTACATTGAGTCAGACAGGATTTTTCCTTGGTGCAGCCCTGCTGTCTCAAATTGGCTCCCTGTCCTCCATGTCCCTTAGCACAGCCTCTGTTTGATGATCTTCCCAGGCACAGAGGTCAGGTTGACAAGGTGGTAATTCCCAGGGAGCTACTTTCTCCCCTTTTTAAAGATGGTTTCTATTTTTTCTTTTTTTCTGTCACCCAGGACACCCGAGGATGGGAAGAAGCATCCCCGTGGGATCAACAGTCTGACATGGTTCAGCAAGGTGTGTGACACCCTGGAGGGGCTCAAATGGCACCAGACACTCAGCTCCTAGTTGAAGGGAGCTATCTAAAGTTTTAGGTGGTCCCATTACAGAGGTCCCATCAGAGGGGTCCTGTGGTTTAAATGGGAAAATTTCCACTGGCTCCAGCACAGCCAGTGCTGGGAGTTTTCACAGCACAACTGGTTTCTGCTGATTATGAAGGGAGCACAGGTGTTGCTAAATGTGAAATCACACTAAGAGTTTCTTCCACACTTTCCCCAGGGAGTTTTGCTTTACCCTTGCATTTCCTATTGGGAATATAATTTTTTTTTTATCTACCTCTGTGGTGACGTCCCCAGCTGAGGTCAGGCTACCTGGCTTTGACATATGTTAAATGACAGTGTGTCAAAGCACTAAAAAATACGTTGGCTGAAGTTTTATGTGGAGTTTTACAAGGTAGTAACACAGACTGTAAGCTGGTGCATTGAGGCGCCTGGGTGGGGAAATATATGAAAAATGCATGAGAGGTTTGTGTAAGAAATGCAGTTCACTGGTGTTTCATATTCATTATTATTTTTTTTTTTCTTCAATGAAATTATCCTAAGGATTTTTTTTTTTGAGATGAAGAGAAAGCACGTGCTCAGTAAGTGAGTTCAGCCACAGATTTCAGGGCCCTTAAGTACTCATTGACACAAGAGGCGACGACAGCTCTGCAGGAACCTTTATGGGTCTCTCAGGGTTGTTGGTTTTTTAAGCCTGTGTATTATGGATTTCCACAACAGGTGTTAACAGCTCAAGGCATCTTAATGCCTGCTGGATTAAATAATGCACGTTTTTAAAATTGCATGAAGTCTCTCCCACTGGGGAAATACTATCCTTTCCGCCTTTACTTTTTAAATGCAAATAAAACATGTATTACAAAAAATTACCAAAGAAGTGGCTAAAATTCACACCCAAAGCAGCACAGAAGTTGGAATTCTGTGTTTAGCTTTTGCCTTTACTCAAGTTGTGAGGCTCCTGGGGCAGTTTGGAGCAGAGAGTGGATAGGTATGACCACATAAATATCCAGGAAAGGTCAGTAGGGGTTACAGAGAATGGGACACCGGGATAAAATAACTGATAAACCAGTTAAATACGGGGTCTTACATGCCCTTGCACCAATTCAGTCAGCATAAACCAGATGAAAGTCTGAGCCAGAGCTTTGCTGGAAGGAAAACAGGAGTGAATGAACCCATTGTTGGTAGTGGGGAGATGCTGCCAGCAGCTCCTGGAGGGTACACCCAGCCCCAGTGAGAGACAGACACAGGACACAGCACATCCCACCTGAGCACAGCTGCTTTTGGGAGATCCCCTGGGGCTCTGAACCCTCCCCTCAGGCACAAAAGTCCACCCTGATGCCTCTGTGGCCCAATGGGACATGGCCAGTGCAGAAGATGCAGGTCATGACATGCTCAGCATGGGCAAGGGCAGAGCCTGGCCATGAACCTCCTCTCCCGGGACCTAACACTCTCCTTGGACACTAGTTTTGAGAAGCTCTTCTGCAGCAGGTGGGAAATGCTTTTTAAAGAGTTTGGCTGACATTTGGGCACTAATCGTGGGTCTGAGAGCATTTATTAATGTCCTGTTGAAGTTAACAGGGAGGCACTGCTGCCCCCCCTCGCTTTTCTGATATGCAAACAGTGGTGATTAAGCACCAGATTAAACATCTTCATGAATATTTAAAAGGCTGTTTTTGAAAGTTTCCTGTCCTTTTACACTAATAGCCCCATTAAAACCTGTTTACAAGCCAGTCATGAGAGTAACTGTGTGCACTTAAAACACTGGAGAGTTCCCCAAGAGGAGTGCTTTAACCATGTGAGAATGGCAGCTGATCAATAGGGATCTTAAAGTAAGACTGTCTGCCTAAACCCAATGGAAACAATCTTTGCAATGCAGAGAGAGAAAGAGCTGGCAAGTGCCCAGCTGGTTAATTAGGGAGGCAAAACGGTAATGATAACAACCCTAATATTTGCTTTAAGGTCCAGATGTCCAAGGCGTGGGTGTCTGGCTGCCACAGCACTTCTCAGAAGCTGCCTTAAAGATGTTGACGGCAGCCAGGAAGAGGCCAGGGAAAGTTTTAAGTAAACTTAACAGCTTGCTGTTTCCTGGATCTTCTTATCTTTTACACATCAGACTCTCCACACAGCCAGAGCCTGAAATGGGGATGCAGATAATGTATGACAGCTGTTAATCATTGGATCACAAAACAGTTTGGGCTGCAAGAGACCTTCAGGACCATCTTGTTCCACCCCACTGCCATGGGCAGGGACACCTTCCACTATCCCGGGTGGGTCCAAGCCCCATCCTTGGACATTTCCAGGGATCCAGGGGCAGCCACAGCTGCTTTGGGCACCCTGTGCCAGGGCCTGCCCACCCTCCCAGCCAGCAATTCCTGCCCAAGATCCCATCTGGCCCTGCCCTCTGGCCCTGGGAAGCCATTGCCTGTGTCCTGTCCCTGCAGGCCTTGTCCCCAGTCCCTGGGCAGCTCTCCTGGAGGCCCTGGCAGGGGCTGGGAGCTCTCCCTGGAGCCTTCTCTTGTGCAGATGAGCAGCCCCCAGCTCTCCCATCCTGTCAACAATGGATGCAATCTGCTTGTTATATAGAAGCACAACAGGATAAATGTCATTCTTACCCGTAACAGAAGAGGTGGGCATATTCAACCAATGCTGTAAGGCCAAAGTTTAAATACAGCCCTGCCACATGTACCTGGGCAGCTCTTGATCTGCTCTCTGTTACTCACCATACATCCACCACACTCCATAATTCACTGTACCATATCACCACCACTGCACTGCCTTGTTCTGAGCCCAGAGGCTGTGAAGCAGAAGGTGTCTGAGCCCAGCACAGGATGTAGGTGCTTAAATGCTGCTAAAAACCTGAGCTTTTGTGTCTGCTTTGTGCTGCTGAGTACACTGGAAAGAAATCTATTGACATCAGTGGGTTTTGGATTAGGCTCCCGCTGTGTTATTAAGTGAATTATTAATTATTAATAATAACAACAGAAATCACATGTTGCCTTATTCAACCATTCAATTTTGCCTTATGTGAGGGTTTTTGAAAATGCAGTCGCCGAGTTTAAATGCAAGTGTGGATTGATTGTTTAGCCTCCCTGCTCATTGCCAAGAAGAGAGTATGCTTACATATGGGTGTCCAGTTTTAAATGAATATTGATTGACTGAAATTCACGCCGTCTGCTTCAGTTTAACTGTTTGGCAAAACTGGAGATGTCAATAAAACTGGATTGAATTTTGAACGGTATTAAAACTTTCTGGAGCCAAGGTAATCATGATGGAAAAAAGTAATAAAGGGGCTGGAGACCTTACAAGAGTGAGGTTTCTCCTGCTGCTGTGAAGCCCTCTGGGGCTAAAGGTGTTTAGTTCCAATGCTGAAAGACCAGCAGGGTTGCTAATGGGCCTTTCAGGTCCTTTGGCAGCAGCAAATGTAAATAGGCAAAGTAGATGCTCTAACTCCTCCCTTCCTAAAACTCAGCCAAACATTTATAGTGTTGGCTTCAGTTAATGAGGTTTGGGAAGCTGACACTCCATCAAGGGAGAGGAGGCTGACTGCTTGTCCAGGAGGTTGTCTCTGAGCTTGTCCCTGTGGCACTGGCGCTCACCTGTCCTACCTGCCTGAGGGGGACATGTATCTGCCTTAAATGCAGCAGAAATGGGACTTGGCAGAGTGGGGACCAGAGAGTTTGGGAATGGTGGGTTTGATGTGCAAGGATGTCATGCAGTATGTGGGGTTTTCTCCCTGAAACAGGAATTCATGGGGTAAAAGCTCAGTGTGTAGTCCATGCACCCCTATTCTCACTGCACCCCAGTGCCCCAGCAACTTTTATTGCACTTTCTGCCTATTTATAATCACTATTTATTGGTTGCCTACTTGTTGGTGCACTTTGTGTGACTGCAGTGGGGTGGAATAAAGACACTGATCCTCCAAAATCATTACCACATTTCTAAAGATTATCTTGAGGTTTTCGTCCTATGGATTAATACATATCCCCCAAATTTATTCTTGGGCAGGTCTGGTTACCTAATCCAGTACCAGGCATTCCTCCTTAAGGCCTGCAGTGATGAATTGTGGGCACTTAGGTTTGTCCTGGGAAGAAGCTGGTAGGACAGGTAGGAATAATTTTAAACTGAAAGGAAGCAGGTTTAGATTGGGCATTGGGAATGAATTCCTGGCTGTGAGGGTGGGGAGGGCCTGGCACAGGTTTCTCAGAGAAACTGCAGATGGCTTGTAGGCACCTCTTCAAAAACGCCTCTCGTGTCTTCTCTGCAGGGTTGTTTGTTGTTTGTTTGTTTGTTTGCCTGAAAATTTAACTGTGACTCAATAACATAACACCAGGAAAGCTAGTCCATGATATCCTCATGTTTCTACTCCTGCAAATGTGGTGTCTGTGTTTATTACCTACCAATTAATTAACAACCACGAGCGAAAGCAGATAGGAAAGACTTTCTGGGCCAAACTAATCTACAGTGGTGCTTCTTTGAAATTAGTTTTGTGCTTGCTTGATTTCTAAACATCAGCTCATCAAAGTGTGTTAGCATAGCTGTGAAATAAAAATCCCTTTTTAAGGCACCTAATATAGGGACTTACTCACAAGTTTATGCTACAAATCACTGTAATTTTTTTTTCCTGATGTCAAAATCAGCTGAAGATATTTTTAAGCTTCTTCTCAGTATTTTTCTGTTGTGATGAGGAACACCCCTCTTGTGGAGGTAGAAATTTTTGTTTTCTGAGCAGCATTTCACTATTTGAGGCTGAACCCTGCAGACAGAGGGGTTATCACAGATGAAGGGAAGCTGAACCGTAATGAGGGAGTTGGAAAAGTAGGCAGGACACAAGGAAAGGAATGAATCTGTTTTCTGCCACTGATGAAAACTCACCAGCCCTTGAAAATTCTATTACACCAGTGAAGTCCCAGGCTCTGGAAATGCCTAAATTATGATTATAAGGATGGCAGCAACAAAAGAATTGGCAAGGTAGGAGTAGAGGTGATTAGATGAGCTGATGACAAGGCAGAAGCCTTCAGCTTGCCTAAGTGACTGGCCCCAACCCCAGCAGGAGGTGTTGGGAGCATCAGGCAGAAAAACCACAGAATCATTTATGTTAAAAAAGATCTCTAAGTTCATCAAGTCCAACCATCCCCCCAGCATTGCCAAGCTCACCATTAATCCATGGTGAATCACACCAAGGATGGGGACTCCACCACTGCCCTGGGCAACCTGTGGGGCTGGACAACCCTTTCCATGAAGGAATTTCCCCTGACATCCCATCTAAACCTTCCCTGGCACAACTTCAGGCCATATCCTCCTTTTGTACAAGGTGCAGATGCCATAAAATTTCCTGCTGCCTGTTTTGAAAATCTCCTGTGTCCATTGTGAAGATTAACTCTATTGGGTTGTTGCAACGTTTTTAATTTTGACAAAATGATAGAAGCATTTTCCTTTGAATCATAGAATAGTTTGGGTTGAAAGAGACATTAAAGACCATCTTATTTCAAACCTCTGCCATAGGCAGGGATAACTTCTGCTAGACCAGGTTGCTCAAAGCCTCATTCAACCTGGCCTTGAAGTTTTCCAAAATGCATCCAAATTTATGAAAGGAATGTGTCAGAAGGTGGGTTGATCTTATGGTGCATGAAATTAAAATTTGGATGGCAAGGGGGAAAAGATTGACAAAAATCTCCTGTCCTGATGAGTCTGGAAGTACCTGAATCAAACTATGAAGTTACTCCATAGTTTCTAAATTCTTGGGAGTCTTTCTTTTTATGCCACTTTTCAGAGATGCTTTTAGCTATGGTATTTGGTTGTTTATTTATTTTCAACTGTAATATGAAAGAGTGAGAATGAAGGGTAGGGTATGTTTGAGTTTTTAACTCAACTACATTTTATAAAACCTCTCTGAGATGCTGGTAGATGAATGATGTTCCCTAAACACATTCACACACACACACACACATCCTTTCCAGGTGCATAAATTGAAGCTTGAAGAAGAGGTTGTATTTTTTCAACTTAGGTATGTCAACTGAGAAATCCCAATCCAAAGGAAATTGATTTTCAAAAATGCCCAGTCTGGACAGATGAGCAGCACACCAGATTACTCACAGGGCACTCTTATTTGAGAGCTTATCTGTAAAACGTTGGTCTATAAATGGTTCTCTGCAAGGTCACGCTGTAATTCATTGTGCTAAGGAGTAAAATTCCAGGTTTCTGGATGTGCTCTGGCATGATCATACTGCTATATCTTACCCCAATTATATGGTTATTTGAGGAGTTATTTCAGAGATTCTGTTATTGTGACAATTGGGATGCTTGGCACAAGCATCTGCTCAGAGAAGACTGCTTTGACCTGGGGAATCTCACCTCAGAGGCACCAGGGAGCCACTCGTGGTGTCCCTGCCCTTCTCAGAGGGGTTAGAAATAGATGATCTTCCAAGTCCTTTCCAAACCAAACCATTATGTGGTTCTGTGGTATTGGTCATGAAATGCAATTTAGGCAGCTTTAACCCTTTAGTCCTACAGCCACTGATTTCAGAAGGAAAAATAATTCCTTTGATTTTTAAAACAGCTGTTTAAAAAAGGCAGGAACCTAGTACAGTTACCTCATATGCTGAAATAACAAATCAGCTGTTTGAAATGGCTTTTTGGGAGGAGAGAACTGAGACCTTCCTGTGCCTGCTGCAGCTGCTCCCCTCAATTCACTGCTGAAAGTGGAAGACCATTATCTCAGCAATATTGCAATGTCGTGATAAATATCCTAACAACATCACTTGCACCTACAACCCTCGTAAAGCCGAGACACTTCCTCAGCCAGTGGAAGGGGCTTTGCTCCTTGAAAGACAACCTTGCTTTTGTAAATCTGTCCTAGATTGCTGGGCCCTGAGTGGCTGTGGGTTTTGGGTTTGCCGTCCTATTTCAGCTGTGAAGGTGCAGTGCTGAGCTCTCTCCCAGCCAGCTGATCCTGCTGTTCCTTTAGCTCCCAGTTTAACTTCAATGGGAGTCCCAGGTGCACAGAGGAGAAGCTGTAATGGATTAAACAAATAGAGCAAAGTCAAACAGAGCACACATCCATAATGTGCATGTCTGCATACACACCTACCTGCATACACACTGAGGTACAGGGAGACGGCAGACAGAAAAACAATTAAAAACCAAAAATTTTTGGGAAAGGTTTCCTTCATAAAGCTGAGCTCCATGCAGCAGCACAGTTTATATATCTCTCGTTTCTGCATCATTTCTGTGCCGTGGTCAAAGAGTATTAGAGGATACATTTCTGTTCTAAATTACATCTGGGTAAATCAGAGGAATTCCCCTGAGCCACGTTTACCTCTAAGATTTTGCCTACATGGGGACACTCAGGAAAATAACCCAAATTAGCTGAAGGTGAGAATTTAAAAGTGGATTAATTAAACTGCGTGAAACCCCTGTGAAGGTTGTTTTTATTCAGAATTCAGGTGGTCTTCATTCAATTTAATTTAATTCACTTCGGAAATTAATTCAGATTAATTGTCCTAACAGTTTTTATGTACCTATTCTAGATTAACACTGGGGTAATAAAATGAATTGTAGCCCACTGGCTTCAAGATTATTTTTAGATTTATACCAGGAGGCTCTGGAGGAAGATTGTCCCTTGGGTGTCCAGAAGCCAGTGCTTTGCTAGTCAAGACAAAGGACTGGAAGACATTTCTGGAAGTAGATAAGCAATATTCTTTTAGCTTTCGGGGCAATTTTTTAAAAGATCTGATAATAAAAAGAAGGTGACAACGGCAACACAGCAACAGGTTAAATATCTCTGCTTTTGATCCCTGAGTAGGGTGCCCACAGACTTGCCTTCCACTGGGTCCAGATCCTGCACGTATGATATTCCTTCTTGGTGGGAAAAAAAAAAAAAAAAATTATTTGACATCAAGAGGAGCACCATTCAAATCTCTTAATTCCAGACAATCCGATTTTGCAAGCCTGGAGCCAAATGAAAATCAAGACTACAGCCGAGAAGGCCCACGATGTGAAAAAGGAAAAACTGCTTTAAAGAGATAACTGTTGCCAATCTACTCCCCAAAGGAGACGACTCTTATTAAGGGTTTCTTCTTGAGATGTCTGCCTAAAGGCTTCTTCAGGAGGGATTTAGTCGTTTACAACTCAGATCTGGAGTTTGGAGCCCCCCTTTTACTGCTTGGTACCTCAGAGGTCCTGAACCTGCCACCTTCTACTGCGCTGGAGCTGAGCTTGGGCAGGGGGGACAGCAGAGGTGACAAGTGCCCGTGCTGGGCTGGGGACACTGCAAGGAGCGCAGCCAAGGAGAGAGGTGAGAAAAAATAAAGAGTTCTGAATCTGTCCGGGACCAAATAAATGCCTGTGGTCAATCTAACAAACAAATGAAACCCTAAACAATAAACAACTCACACAAACTTACTTCTGAAAGATTTTTTGCAGTGTTGTATGTGTTTCTCTGGCAGTAGTGAAGGGGGGTGAGAACAAACCTCCTCCTGTCTGCTAAATACTTCTGCACATTCAGATTTTAAATGTCAAATATAGCTAAAAATAAAGGAAGAAGGGAAAAGAAACTTTCAATCGATCTAGAAAAAATAAACGCAACCTCCAGCCTGTTGGAGCTGTCCTAAAATGATCATAATTCAAACCTTTAAGAAGCAGCGACTCTCGTGGGATGGAATTTGGGGAAGGTTTGGGAGTGCCCAGCCCGGACCGCCAAGCATTGCAATTTGAAGGAAAAAATGCTTTAATCCTGAACGGGGCAGTAGCTGCAGCGGGGAAACCCTAAATCCCGGCACCGCCACCGTCATCCTCGGGATATGCGGGACACTGCGGCTCGGCAGGAAAGCCAAGGAAGGGAAACGCGGGCTCCCCCAGCCCATTTTGCTGCGGTGCCCCGCGCAGCAGCCGCCGCATCGGGAGGAGAGGCGCGGAGAGACGCGCAGGGCACCGCGGAGAGGGGTGAGCCCCGGCCGG
>VXBB01024650.1:268506-499641 GCA_013399915.1 Illadopsis cleaveri | reverse complement strand
GGCGGGGATGCGGCAGCCCCGGGAGCTGTGCCAGGTCTGCTCGGCTCCCACCGCCCCCGCCGCCCGGGCAGTGCAGAGTTCAGGATCTCATCCCTGCGGCGTTTGTTGTTTCCTTTTCCCCGCAGCGGCTGAGAAGTGGCAGCAGCCGGAGTTTCCTTTCTCTTCTCCCCGCCTCCTTTCCCTGCGGGCAGCAAAGACCCCCGCTCCAGCGCGGAGTGGTCTCTGACTCTGTTTAATGATGCACTTTCTCCTGAGTCTCAACTATTTGGACTTTAAAACAATGGTCATTTATCTCACTTTCCCCTAGAGACATTGGACATTATTTTTATTTTTCTCATGCTGCGAGACTCTGTGTCAACGACATGATTGGATTTAATGTTTTGTTGATTGTAATCGGTTTTTTATGTATCTTCTCCCGTATTTAATAGATAACCGGTAATAGCCTTAATAAGATGCAAAGGGTTTTAACATCAGAACATGTAAGCTTTTAAAATTAATAAAAAAGGGGGAGATATTTTGACAGGTAAAAGAATTATAAAAGAAAGGCAGAAAAGAACTTATCTTTCCAGTAGCAGTTTTTGTGCTGAGTTGCAGGATTGCTGTATGTAAGCCTGGGTCCTGCCCACATATGCAGCAGGGGCACTGGGCTGTGCAGAACTCAGCCTTGCATGGGTCAGCTCCTGAAGAACCAAGGCTGTCCTCAAGTTTTCCTGTGGTGAATGGAGTGCATCCACTGCCCAAGGACTTTCCTGTAAGTCAGGTCTGCAGCAGATGAATGGGAACCAGAAATACTTTTCAGCTCAAAGGAGACGTGAGCTGCTCCCAGTCCCGGTGAGGAGCAGCCCTCACCTGCTGCCAGCCTGGGTCTGTGACTNCTGCGCGGGATTTCCAACAGCCCCGGCGGCTCCAGTGCCGATCCCTCATTCCCTCATGGCTCTGCGCGGGATGTCCAGCAGCCCCGGCGACTCTGCCGGGCCCGCCTTGCACCGGCGGGAGGAGGGAGCCGCAAGCGCTTTGTCTTTTTAACCTTCTCTGTATTTGTTTTCGGTGTTTTCCCCCTTTTACTACACGCGGCCTTTAGAGGGGTTTTGGTGTTGCTTTTCCCCTCCGCGGGTGTCGGGGGCCGGCGGGGATGCGGCAGCCCCGGGAGCTGTGCCGGGTCCGCTCGGCTCCCACCGCCCCCGCCGCCCGGGCACTGCAGAGTTCAGGATCTCATCCCTGCGGCGTTTGTTGTTTCCTTTTCCCCGCAGCGGCTGAGAAGTGGCAGCAGCCGGAGTTTCCTTTCTCTTCTCCCCGCCTCCTTTCCCTGCGGGCAGCAAAGACCCCCGCTCCAGCGCGGAGTGGTCTCTGACTCTGTTTAATGATGCACTTTCTCCTGAGTCTCAACTATTTGGACTTTAAAACAATGGTCATTTATCTCACTTTCCCCTAGAGACATTGGACATTATTTTTATTTTTCTCATGCTGCGAGACTCTGTGTCAACGACATGATTGGATTTAATGTTTTGTTGATTGTAATCGGTTTTTTATGTATCTTCTCCCGTATTTAATAGATAACCGGTAATAGCCTTAATAAGATGCAAAGGGTTTTAACATCAGAACATGTAAGCTTTTAAAATTAATAAAAAAGGGGGAGATATTTTGACAGGTAAAAGAATTATAAAAGAAAGGCAGAAAAGAACTTATCTTTCCAGTAGCAGTTTTTGTGCTGAGTTGCAGGATTGCTGTATGTAAGCCTGGGTCCTGCCCACATATGCAGCAGGGGCACTGGGCTGTGCAGAACTCAGCCTTGCATGGGTCAGCTCCTGAAGAACCAAGGCTGTCCTCAAGTTTTCCTGTGGTGAATGGAGTGCATCCACTGCCCAAGGACTTTCCTGTAAGTCAGGTCTGCAGCAGATGAATGGGAACCAGAAATACTTTTCAGCTCAAAGGAGACGTGAGCTGCTCCCAGTCCCGGTGAGGAGCAGCCCTCACCTGCTGCCAGCCTGGGTCTGTGACTGGCTGTGGAGAGGCACCAGCTGGGCCAGCACTGGCACTCTTTGCTAGTGCTCCATGGAGGGATCATCCTGGGACATTCACTGTGCACGTGTTCAATTTTACACTCTACTTGGATAGTTTTTCTACTTTGAATAAATAGCGATCCCAAATGGAATAAACGTGACTTCTCTCATTGCTGTGCCCGCTCTCACTGTGTCAGAGATGAGGCATCCCAGTTCATCATCTCAGCTGCTGCTGTTCAAGACAAGCTTTTCTCTACTGCACTGGTGGTTCAGACACCATAAGCAATAGGTACAAACTTGCACAAGCTCTGTCTTGCCTGGCATTGGTCAGAGGAGAAATCCTGTACTTGCTAAGTTATGAGTGAAATTTCAAACCATTAAGGAAACTAATGTGACTTCAAGGCTCTGTGTCAGATTTTCAGGGGTATCAGACATGTAAAGATAAATACCTCATGAGATTTTCTGTTTTGGTGTCATGGAAGGGCTGTCAGGCACCTAGTTTTAGCATGGTAAGGAGTAAACCATTTCTTTCTTGATTAAAATCAATTCCCAAGATGTGCTGTAAGAACCAAAGCAAACAGCTGCTATTGCACTCCCTTTTACCAAGTTTGGACTGGGTATCACCATGCCCACTAAACCGTATTAGGTCAACTCATTTTTTAAACACGTTGATACATGCACTGTCTGAAACACCCAAGTGCAGCCTTCAGTGCTTATGTCCTGCCCAGCAGTGACTTCTAACACTGAAGGCTGCGGCAGAGGGACTAATTGAAAAGCATCAGCCCAGACTTGATTTCATACAAAAAGAAATGCCATTTCAAGATGAAGTTTGACTCCCTGGCCATAGCTGGCAGCACACAATGAGTGATCTCTTGGCATTTGCCTTGGCAATCAGTACAGTCTCCTAAACTCCACTTCCCAAAGACCAGCAGTCACTGTCAGTCTCTGTGGAGATTTATTTTGGCAGCTGCAGTTTTAGACAGCTTGTTCTGCATTTTGGCTTCAGTCAGGATGCCACATGATGCTAAAGAGCAGCTGAACTGAGTGGACATCTGCTGTCACAATAGTAACCATTAAATTTACAAGCAGGCATAAACTGGGCTGAATTAAAAAGGCAGCAAAATCCCAGTCCAGTAGGGAACATAAGCATAATAACTGGCTAACACTGGGGGATTTATTTCCCTTATTTCCCCCTCCCCCTTCTCTCTACCCTAATTCATCCAATTTTGGTAAGTGATTCACCACTGGACTCTCAATACACTTGGAATTTGGATATATTTAGATAAATGGCCTCTCAACCAGCAAATAAATATCAGCCTGAAAACAGCCCGAGCATTGGCCCATGGTACTGACTAACGCCGCTCTTTGAAAGGCCATTTTTCAGCCCTGTAGAAGATAGGTGGGACTGGCAGGAATTCTCATGCGGAAAAAGGAAAACAACTGCAATTCTTTAATTGTTTTTTTCTGTGAAGCAGTTCATTTATTTAAAATAAGATATTTCTAACAGAGAACCCTGGATATCATTTTGCTTCCTGCATCCCAGGACATTGGGCACCTGTTCTGTGCCTTAAGACATACATGGAGGGAAACTCAAATAGTTCATAAACCTGTAAATAAATAACACTTAACTTTTCATGAAGATTTTTTGAAGACATGACTCAGCTGCCACATACTTAATAATAAAGAATATTTCAGCTAAATCCTCAAACCATAAAAATCCCATGTGCTTGTGGTTAGATGTGAGCCACTGATGGCAACAGCATCCCCACAGGTGTGGAAGTCGAGACAGCCACAACACTCGGAGAGCTTCATCAAAACTTCAGAAGGCTTTAAGCATCATCCATCCCCTTGTTATCTAGAAGTCTCTCATACCTTTTCTCTTTTGCCTCTCAGGGGCAGCTCTACACAGCACCAGCTTTCTCTGGAGTCTTCTCTCCTTCCTTCTGCAGTTCCAGCTCTCTCCTTTCTGTCCCAGCATGGCCACCTAACCCTGTCTGTCCCTCGTACAGTGGTTTACCTTATCTGTCCCTCGCCCAACCTCCCGTCTCTTTCTCCTCACAGCACAGCTGGCAGACTCCAACTGACTCCCTCCCAGCTAACTCATTGTTTATCACACCCATAGCTGGGAGGGCAAGGCTGTTTCCACTCTTGGATGATTAACACAGCTGTAATATATCAAGGGTAAGATTGCCTTTAGTACTATTTCGATTTGTCTGCCCACAATCTGTTTCCCCACACACGGGCTCACTCCTTGGGGCCTGCTCCCTGTTCATGAGGGACAGAAGCAGTGCAGTGTATCAGTCCCCAGAAGTTTCCCCACCAGTTCATTTTGCTGATTTGCCATGAAATAAAAGCTCCTGTTGATTTAAACACTGCAGAAACAAGCCTGTATCTTCCGTAGGCTGAAAGCAGCACAACCCTGAGAGCCACATATAGCTCTAAGCTGCCACACTTTAAATATTTTTCTATCCTGGTCCCATAGGTTAGAGGTTAAGCAGGTTCAGGCTAATCTTGCTGCACACAGGCAGCCCTTTTTCCAGGCGTGCCCACGTGCAGGCTGTAGTGAAGCCCATTCACACTAGATGGCCCCAGGAGAATGCGGAACTCCTTGGAAAGCACAACTGAAACCTCCTATTTTGGATTAAAAGAGATCAATACATTTGGTTACTCAAAATCCCTTCTCAGAATGGCTTAGTTTTTCAAGATGACTGAAAGGTAGTCAGCATGTGTCTTATGAGTGAAGCCAGAGAATGGCACTGAAAGTTTGGATTTATACAAAAGAGGTTGACTTCCACCATACTCTTGTCAGAGAAACCCATGGACTGGCCACAGCTGTGTTGCTATTTTCACTCCTAACGTGTAAGAACTGAGCTGCTGTGGGGAGGAGGAGTCATTTCAGAGGAGAAAGGTGCCATGCTTATGCTTCCATGCTGTAACATCCTAGTTTGAGGACCAGGTTTTGTGCTCATCATGAGCAGAACACACCCTGCACAGTGCTGCGGGCAGGGTTTGGGGGAGGATGGACTGTGCAATGGGACACTAACGCAAATTACAGCTGTGAGGTCGGGCCCCAACTGTGGCTTTCGACCTTGATAAAAGACATGAAAATATAGGAGATAGAGACAGACCCCAAGAAATGTAAAAATAACTTTTTTAAAAATGGTCTGGTTAATTACTTGCAAGAGCTTGGCAAAAGAAGTACATTTGGCTCCATCTTCATATTCCGAACCAAATAAATATGTCTGTCGGAACCCCCTCAGCTGGAGGAGAAATGCCAAGAGTGGTCCTGGGCGTGGTTTTTAGCCCTTGGACACAGACTGAGAACCACACTACCTGTCTTCCTTAGGGCTGGGGCCCCAGCAGGATTTATTTCTGCGTCAAGGAAGATTACAGCTGATAGGATTTGCTTCCTGGAGGCTGTTGGCGTGTTTGGTGCAAACCCCTGCACAGTGCTTTCTTAAAGGAGAATATGGGCCCTGTCTGTCACATTTTTCTTCTTCTTCTGGCCTTCCACAAGATAAACCCATCTGTTTCATCTTGCGTAACAGGATGCTCTTGTTCCCAGGACAGCTTTGGAAGGTAAGAACACTGTTACCCCTGTTGTAGCACCAGTGAAGTGGCTCAGACAGCCCCAGCAGGAACTTGCCGATGATGTGAGCAACAAGCAGATTGATGCATGGAGTGCCACCTCTAACACTTGAATTGTGCTGTCTTGAGCATAGAATGAGATTTCTCTTATTTTCCTGAGATATGTAGTTACATACATAGCCATCTTTATGATTTAATTGCATTCTTTAGGGTAAAATTGGTGTAAATCCCAGGGATGGATGGATGGATGGATGGATGGATGGATGGATGGATGGACAGCTTATGCATGCCCTACATACAATACCTTATAATTATTCAAGTGCTCGTAGACCTGCATAGGGAACTGGTTTATTGGCCTCAAACGTGGTTTGTGACCTGGAAAATTTTACGGCTTCCTCCCTAGGAGTTTGCTCTGCATGTCTGCACTGCTGAGGCAGATCCCTGCAAATATCCCCCAGGACATCCGGAAAATTAGAATAGAAAATTCTCACCTAACAGAATTGCCTCGTGGGTCTTTTGAGAACGTTAGTGCCTTGGAGTATCTGTGGCTCAATTTTAACAACATCACAGTGATGCACATCAAGAGCCTGGAATATCTGCCAGCTCTGAAGGAGCTGCGCTTGCAAGGGAACAAATTAAGTTCGGTGCCATGGACAGCATTTCAAGACACCCCGACTCTGAAAATCCTGGATCTGAAGCACAACCGGCTGGATGTCCTTCCAGAACACGCACTCCGCTATCTGCCCAACCTGACCTATTTAGACCTATCCTCAAATCAGCTTACTATCATATCTAGGGATGTCTTCTACAACTGGCCTGTCTACCAGAGGAGCCAGAGGATGGAGGAAGCTATGTCCAATGCTGTCCTGGCCCTCCATGACAACCCCTGGATTTGCGACTGTCGCCTGCGGGGATTTGTCCAGTTTATCAAGTCCGTGGGCCCACCTATTATTCTGATGAATTCCTATTTAACTTGCTCAGGCCCAAAATTCAGGACAGGGAAATTTTTTCATGAAGTGGAGCTTAACAGCTGCATGAAGCCCCTGACTTCAGCCCTTGACACCAACCTGACAGTCCCAGCAGGGTTAAACATCACCCTGACCTGCTTTGTGCAAGCCAGCCCTTCCCCGGCTGTCTGGTGGACCTATGCACTCAAACTTTTAAGGGCATTTAATGGTAAGCAAAGCTTTTTTTCTTCTTTCTCCTTTTTTTTTTTTCCTCATTAAAAATTTATGCTGCACTATCCTACTTACATAGGTCTGCAGGCCATCACAGTCACCACAGCAACCCAGCTCCTTTAGAGCACCACAGTTATTGTGGTGGCAGTAATTCAAATGATCTTAATCATCCTGTGCATCTAAGCACATCTGACCAGCATAAGAAGAGCTGCTTCATGCAGGACATCAGTCAATGATGAAAGGAGCATGGCCTCATTTTTATACAATTATCTTACTTGTGGATTTTAAGAAGCAGCTCTTTCCTCATGATACATGATGTAGGAGGTACTAATCCTATATTAGTTGTACATATTTAACAAATACATAGCTATCTAAATATGCAGGTATATTTACTATGTATTATACACTACATACTTTACTATATGTCATATACCATACATATATATGCACACACTCTGTATATGTGCATGTGGATGTGTTTGTATGAGCCCACACAGATACACACAGACTTGTATGTTCCTACACTATTCCCGTGTATTCCCTCAAGAAATACTACACAAACCACAAAACTGTGCCGCCCTGTTTCCTGTCTGCATCCGTTCATGTTCTGAATGAACTGAAACAGAGGTGGTTGTTTTCCTGAAGTCTCACTTATTTATATTCTTTAGCAAAGGTGTGGTAATATGAGACCTCTTCCTCCCAATCCACCCTCCCTCACGTTTATTTTTACTAAGAGCCTTCAATAGGACAAGTTGCTATTTTCATCAGGTAAGGTAATAAGACATACAGGCAGCCAGCACAGAGATTCTGTGTGCCCCTAATAAGCCAGCTAACTAAATAGGACAACGTTAGCCCTTAATCCTGGGCTGATACTTGCTTCAATTGCAGCACAGTAGCAGCACTTGTGTGTCTTTCCACAAGCACATGCTGATTAATTATATACAGTTTCTTCTCAACCACAGCCACACACCCCTGTTTAGGTAGACAACAGGGTTTCACACTGTTCTTAAAAGCGCATTTCATTTCCAGCCCAACACTTTCGGGCTTCATACACCTATTTTGGTCTGAGCCTCTTGAGACTGATATTTTTAATCCTAACAGAGGATGCAGCATGTGTCCAAAATGCCGGTGTGCCTCCTCAGTGCCTCTCCTGGTCTGCCCTGACCTAAGAAGGCTGATTACAGATGAGCAGCTCGGCCTCTGCCCACAGCAGCTTCTCCAGCCGCTTGTACTGGTTCAGGAGTCGGACACACTCCATGCCTCCCATGCCTGGCTATCCCAATGCTAAGTTTATTGCCTTTCAGACAGACAACATTTTGCTGTCAGCTCTGTGGGGTCTGGCACGTTTCCTGTGCCCCTCTTCCTTTCTCCCTGGTGAGGGTGGGTCCTGAGCGGGCCCTGTCCCACGCTGGCCTTGGGGCTGCCCAAGGGCACGGCGGCTCCTCGCTGACCACTCACCTCTGCCCGCAGTGTCCACGGAGCCCATCAGCGAGGACACCGTCCGCTCGGAGCTGCTGATCCCGGCGGCACGGCCAGCAGACGCGGGCAACTACACCTGCACGGCCGCAAATTTCTTGGGCAACACCTCGGTCGCCGTCAACCTCCGCGTGGTGGCCCCGTGGGCGTCCACCACGCCCCGCGGCTGGGCGCCCGCGGCCCCCGCGGAGTCGGGCGCTCACGTGGAGGTGCGCATCGCCAAGCAGACGGTCTACGGCATCACCCTGGAGTGGTTCGCGGCGGCGGCGGCGGAGCCGGGGGAGACCTGGTACACCCTCCTGGTGGGCCGCTACGACGCCGCCCAGAAGGACACCATCTACATCGGGCCCGGGGTCAACACCTACTCGGTGACCGACCTGCTGCCCGCCACCAAGTACGAGGTGTGCGTGGCCGTGCGCAACCAGGCTCCCCGCAAGGGCCAGTGCGTCGTCTTCGTCACGGGCAGCGACGTCAGCCAGATGGAGCAGCGCGAGAAGCTCATCCACATCGTGGTCATCGTGNCGAGGACGGGCTCTGCCGCCCCAACGGCGGCCGCGGCGCACGGCAGCCCCTGGACCGCCCGGAGCCCGGCAAGGCCCGACCGCCCCACAGGAACAGCGCCGACCTCTACTAGCCCGAGCCTGCCCGCCCTGAGGGCGCGGCCGCTGCGGCACATCCCACACACGGGCCGCAGCCGGTGCTGGTGTGCTCGAAGGATAGGTAGCGCCAGGGCTTCTCTCTGCTGCGATGACTGGGATGTTTGCGGCAGGCTTGGGGAGCCCCGGGGATAGAGGTGCCCGGGCTGGCCGGCCACGGGTGTGGGTGGAGCTGCGCCTCCGTAGCCCCGGGCTGGCCCTGCAGCACTGTCATGGAGCAACGCACACTGACACACCGAGAAAACCAACACTAACGAAAAAACAACTCCTGAACCAATAGTAATGCTTGTGGCCAAAGGCCAGAAGCGTTCCCTCACTCACTCGCACAGGTGTGTCTTTAACTATTTATGTGTGTTCACAGCTCTGTCCAGTGCCAGGTGCCAGCTTCTCCTGTGTGCCAGCTCTTGGAAACGGACAGGGGAGCTGGGCACGGCTGTGGTCACAGCCCAGCAACAACTTTAAATGGTGGGGAGGAACTGGGTCAACACGATGAAGAGATTTTATTTTAGTTGGAGAAAAAATTATTTTGACAAGAGGTGTTGGTTTTGGGGGTGGTTTGTGTTTTTTGTTTATTTTCTTACTCCTCCTTAAGGTTTACGCAGCCCTAAGAGATTCACAGTTTTGGTTGTATCACAAACAGGAAAAGTGCAAGTACTTGAACCAGGCCGGTGGGACAAGTGGACAGGGAGAGGGAACACAGTGGAGTAGGGAGTTGGAAGCTGAAGATGCAAGCCAGCCACATTCCCTAAATGCAGACAGGTACCTGCCTATCCTGCTGCTTTGAAACCAAAGCTCGCCTCTTTGCTAGAGACAAAAAAGCCCAAAGATGCATGTAAAAGTGATCGCCTCCTGCTTGTGGAGCAGCTCAGTGCTGTGATTCTCAGGGATCTGAGGACATGTGACTTATTATTTTTCTTTTTTTGACCTCATGCTTTCCAGCACAACCAAAGCATGTGGCCCATAGACCCACAGACCTTGTTATATGTGTTATAGATAGTTTCAAAAAGAAAAATGTAGAGTAGACACCCCAGCTGTTCTGAGCTTCATGCTGTGGTAGCTTGTCTTTCTAATTGTATTTTGGTTTTTGGTGTGTGTTTTCCATGCTGTATCTCCTCAGGCCCTATGATTCCTCCCCCAGCACCTCCTTCTGCTATACTGTACTGCACAGCTTTTTAACAGAGCTCTGTTTTATCACTGCTGACTCTCGCTGTTAATACTTCACAGGACTTCCTAGTCTTGTCAGTCTTTTAGTGTCAAAGCAATAAACATGACAGGTTTTCAGAATACACAGAGGTCCTCTGCTTCATCTCTGGCCTTTTACAGTTACAAATTGCAAAGAAACCTGGATTCCAAGGAACTCTGGGGTTTGGCTGCAGGGATGGAGGAGGCCAGGCAGATTCAGTACAAGTCACAGGGGTCTGGAGTGGTGAGGAAGGGGCAGAAGCAGCTGGTCTAGCAGGAGAGCCTTGTCCTGGGAAAGCCACCCGCAGACATGACTAATACAGTGAGGCATGAGCTGATGCTGCTTGAAGACCAGTGTGGGGCCATGGGTGAGGGGGAGTAAATAACAAAGCACCATCAGTAATGACTGGCCGCCTTCCACCCCAGTCAGCAGGGAGGGACAACAGCACACTGTAGGGACTGGAGAGTGTTGCTGAATCACAGCAAGGAAACAGCCAGGAAAAGACAAAACACCCCCTGACCACGTGGAGGAAGTTCATAACAAATGGCTTGGCTGGGCACTGGAGACTGGCATCAGACTGAACCTGCAGCCTCCCTGTCCCCGGGGCCATGCTGCAGTGGGCTGTACCACGGGAGCTCAGCCAGGGGCTCTCCGTGACCCTGCCCATGGCCTGTGCCAATGGCATCCTGCTTCTCACCTCCTCTCCTTGCAGCCTGGTGTTGTCTAAAAACCACACAGCCCCTCTCCCAACTCACAGCCCACAGAAGGGTCCATTTGATCATCCTAAAAAGCAGCCTGGCTGTCTGTGGCTGGTCACGTAACAGGAGATGGCAAGGCAGCATTGTCAGCAGAAGCACACCAAGCACAGAAGCACCTTTTGCACATTTTTTAAAAAATTTATTTATTAAAAAAATTCCTTGAAGTTGAAATACAGAGTAACTGGGAAAGAGTCTCACAACATAGTAATAAAACATCTTTATTGCCTCTTAAATATAATCTCTAAGACTATAAGCCTGTAATTCCTGTTAAATCTGACTTAATTGAATGGTCTTTATAGGCTTTCCTCATTAGAGAATGAGCACTGAATACTGGCAATAACACAACACTGGGAAGACACTGGTATGGGGAATAAATCAGGAACTTCGGGGAACATTGCAGAACCTGCAGACACTCAGCTAGCAGAAGGCAGGTGCTTGCACAGGGCAGCAGGCGTGGGGTCAGGGCCAGGGGACAAGCACAAGGTGATTGGACAGGTGAGAACCTGGGCCTCACATCACAGTGCCCCAGGAGGATGGATAAGCAAGAAAATAGTAGAGAAAAGGAGAGATGTGACAGCAGAGGCTCTGGGAGCAGTGCTCCTGCCATGGCCCCCAGCTGGGACTCTGCTGCAGAGATTTTCCTTGTAAGTGTGTAATTTCATGTTCAACCAGCTATCTGCTAAACTGATGAAGTCCTGGTGCAAAAAGGGGAATTATTTCAGCTACTGGAGGGAGAGGAGATCCTGAAGGTCAGGTCTGCTGGTTCAACTGAAATGACAGCGGGAGAACCCTCATGAACCCCTTGAATTAACATGGTGTGTCCTGTCAGGTTTGCTCCCAACCTTGATGTTCCTGGTACCATGACAGCACAGCTTCTTTGCAGGGCTGAGTCTCAGAGAGAGGGTGCAAGTGCTGCTCCCCAGTCAGCTCGGTCGGTGCTGCCTTCTCCCCAGGGGATGGGAAATACCCAGGCCCAGCTGAAAAACATCTCATAAATAAACCTGAGGGGGAGTCCGTGGGGTAGATCCAGTGAAAAAAGTGCTCTGCTCTCAGTGCCTTTTTACTGTCATGTAACAGGAAAAAAAACCCTGTCAGCTGCCCTGCCAGTCCCCTCCCATTAACCATTTTTTAATTAACTCAAAAATACTGATAAGAAAAACCTGAATATTTTATGGAAACCTTTTGCACACACCAGTCTCTGCAACAAGCCAGGAGAGCTGATGAAATATATTCCTCGACACCTTCTGCTAGCAGTATACAACACCACATGATCTTTCCAGACACTTCCCTGACCAACATATGCAACTTTCCAGCACTTGTCTCTGTCTTCCACTTATCATTTGCCTCTCAGTTTTACCTTGTCTTCCCTGTGTTTTTATTCATGTCCTTTTCCTGCTGGGCTCCCGCTCTTTTGGGGTGCAGTATAAGAAGGATGCAATGCTAAGTGAGTGCTGCTATTCAACTTCTGTGCTCAAATCTTGCCCCTGCTGGTCAGGGAACGCTGAAGTGCCCCTCCCACCCCTCCTCAGCAGGAAAGTCCAGGGCAGAAGCAAAGGGCAGCATCATGTCATTGTGCTCTGGCAAAACCCAGCATAAGCTGCAGGAAAACGAAGAACTTCTCCAAGCCTGCTGGCTTACCTTTTGGGAATGAAGGTACTCAGGCCACGAGCACGTCACTCCGCCAGCTGTTGCAAAGCACATTGTGCTCTGGGGACAGGGCAGTGTCCCTGCTGTAGGAGACCTGCACCTCAACTCAGTGCTGCTGCCACAGCCAGGCCAACATCTTCAAAAAATGGGTCTGGGATTTGAAGTGATGGATTTTCAGCCCCCTCAAACCCACCTGCCAGACCAGGTCAGAAGAAGCATCCACCAGGGCCTTGGCTGCAGAGCATCTTGTTTGAAAAGCCAAGCTCTGGGTGGAGACCTTCAAACCAGGGGCAACCTGAGTCCCTGTTCACCTGGGGAGACTGTGGCTGGCGCACTCAGCACCGTGGTCAGACACAGCTGCAGGGAGGGCCCATGGGACACGGCCGAAGGAACCGGAGTCGTGCCTGGACACGGAGGCAGCGCTCCCGTGGGGTGGGGTGACTCTGTAGCATGTGGTACTTGCAGAAGGTGAGGGGTGGCTATCACAGCGAGAAGCTGTTCTGGTTCACAGGGTGCTGACAGACACTGGGAAGAGACAGCACGTAAAAACATCCATGCCCAGCCACAGTCTGCAGTCTCTAGGGGCTGCTGAGAGCACTTAGATGTGGGGCTCCCCGAAAGCTGCGTTCCTCTTCTCAAACCTCATTTTGAGCTCTGACACAAGGGCGTTGTGGGTGCTGCTGTGACTTTTCTTCTTTGGTGGCTTGATGATGTGCTTGGGAGTGAGGGAGCCAGACACCGTTGGCACCCGCCACCCTGGGACATCACCCCGGGGAGCCAGGGCGGGGGGTGGCGGGGGCAGGGGGGCCACCGGCAGCACAGGGACGACCTGGACGTTGTTGTTGCTGTTCTCATTGTGCAGGCTCTTGACATCCTCCTCAACGACAAACTTCTCTGCAGCGTTGCTGGGCCTCTTGAACTTCAGCCACTCCATCCTGACTGTCCTGGATGGCGGCACCTGTCTCTTTTTTATGATCCTTCTCACCGGCATGACTTTGTTGGACCGCTTGTTGCGCCAGAACATGGCAGTAGAGATCATGATAGTTATCAGCACCATTATGCCCATGACACCAGCTAGCACTCCTAAGGCTTTCATGGGGTTATCTTTAGTTTGCATCAAAAAGGCGGCCATAGGCCCTTTGTGAAGAGTCTGTAAAGGAGTACAAAGAAAACACATAACTTACTCTAGGGGACAGACAGTGACCCAGAAATTTCATTTGTCCAAAATATGTTACAAGTAGAGCTGATGGATGGAAGTTGTCTCTAAAAAAAAAATATGAGAGTCACGCAGCCAGTCCGGCCCAGGGGTGGAGAATTTAGATGGGGCCAGAGACTGGGTAAACATTATAGTACTGTGAGGTAGATAACTTGAACACAAAAGCTTACAGAAGTATTGCCGCCAAATTAGGGCAGATTCCTGCATGTCACCATAGTGTTTAACTTGCAAGAATGGAGCAATAATTGGCTCAATTACTGAGCATGGCATTGAAAAGGATTAGGAGAAAACTGCTTATAGAATGTCAGTGTACAAATGAGTAGTTAGCAGATTTGTGCTGCATTCTGTTTTCAAGTACTCTTTTACAGACATAACAAAACTCTTTGAGGTAGGGGAGATAAGTGGAGCTAAAGAGCTTTGTTTATAGAAAGAAAAGAAATCAGCAATGAGATAAGCTACATATGGCATATTAAGGACAAATGAGTGGCCAGTTCACTTTCCAGCTTAGCACACTGTGCGTCTCGGAGGTCCCCGTATAATTTTGCGGATTTTGCCCTGTGGGTGGAGCTTGGATCTTTTCACACTTTTCCAGTACATGATGGTGGAGATCACCATTGTAACAGAAATGGTGGAAAGGACGCCACTCATGCATATTCCATATATTGTCCATGGACGCTTCTTGAGGCCTAAAATATAGGATTTTACCCTGGACTTGATCTGGAAATATCAAAAATAAGAGAAATGGTCAACCCTCACTTGGTTATATTTGAAGGAGGCCAGTATCTATTATAAATACAGCTGGGGAACTAGGCTGAAATGTGTACAGGCTAGAGAGCCTATAAAATAGAGGGAGCTAAGTGTTGAACTAGGCACAAGAGAAGAGGCAGTTGCAATGATGTTGAACTGAATCCAGAAACAGTAAAAGAAGTTAGGAAGCACATATAAACACCTGGCCTACTTGGGGAATAAAGGCTAGAGGCATGGCACATAGATCACCCTTATTCAGGGCATGGCAGCCCATCCTTGGACTGCATTTCCAAGAGAAGTTCATTGTGAATACAGGTGGTATCTGAACAGACAGTAGTGCTATGCAAGGTCAGGAGATGCTTCAGAAATGGCACATTCACATGCGGGTTACTGAGAGTTGGTCATAAAGTGATGTGCGGCTGCAGAAAGACAGGCCTGCCCACTGTGCCCCAGGCCCCTGTCTTTGACTCCATGAGGAGTCACCCAAACTTTGCACATCTAGTGATCTGTATTTTAGTTAGAGGTCTAAGGTCCCAGCTTTTGGCCAGTGGGTAGAAAAGGACACCTCTGGAGCAGGAGTCACCATATGCTAAAATACGTGTCAAAGACAGGGTGTATAAGGAGAACCTTGTGAGTAGCTTGGACTTGAACCTCTGACTTGTAGATCAGATGGATTTCCCTGTATGGCCCTAATCTAGGATGCCCACCTCTTTGCCGTCCCCAGTCTGGGAGTATCACAGAGTGTGCTTCAGAGTGCCTCTTGTCATGAATGTCACATCCATAAGCTTGGGGCATGTAAATTAACTAATAAACACCTCCTTGTCTTAATTTCTGTGTTTTCAAAACCTATCTCAAACACATTATCAAGCCTACTCTTGTCTTACTCTGAATGTGTCCCATTGCCAACAAGAAGAGGGGAAAAGAAATGCTAGTGAAACTCACAGACCATGTCACTGGGCAGGTAGGGACAAATTTTCATCATTTTGCTGTCCAGAGAGTTTTTCCAGTATTTAATTAGGAGTGGACATGAACTAGAAACCAAAAGCAAAGCAGACCATAACTTTGGTGGAGCTTAGATTCACATCAGCTTTGCTGTTCTGCATTACTTGGATTTTTTTTGTACTTAAATCCCATCAGATGATAGAAATTCTACCCTGACTTACTTAACTTCATGTGAAAGTCAGATGAATTAAGTGTCAGATAAAGCCTGCTAAGTAGTACGTGACCTGAGTCCACCTGTTATGACTTTGGTCAAGATCTCTTTTACAGAAAGGCCCTTATGGCTGAAGAGTATTTGACTACGTATTTGAAAACCTTGAATAAATGAGATTAGACAGAAGTACATGTTGCCTATGTACTACAGCTGTGGAGGTAAGAACAGATAAAAATTGCATGGAGAGTTTCAGCATGTGGCTTCATTCAATCCCCTGGTCTCAGCAAGTCTGGCATCTCTTCAGAACTTCCAATGATGAAGAGATGATTAATACCAAAACCAAACCAATTAACAGCTAGCTGGTTCAGCCTCTGTTCTAGTTACTTGACCTTTACTATACAAAGCTTTGCCTGGAATTAGTCTTGGATGACAACAGTTCTGCATAAAGACATCAGGCATTTTGTAAGCATACAGTGGGAGAGTTTCTGTTTGTCATGGCCATGACACTGGCATGATAAATATGAGGAATAACTTGCAATACAAGCCAGGAATGTCATAGTCTTAGCAAGGCTGCAGAGAGACTTATGGGAAGTGCACATTTAAAACATATTCAGGTCCTTGTGTCAATTACCAGCAGTGCCATGTAGCCAGCTCAAAAATTAGTGCCACTTTGCAATTGCTGAAGCTGTTGTTTTTTCCTAAAAGGCACGCTGCATTTTGAAGAGTACTGTTTTTTCTGGTACACATAAAATAAAAGCAGATACATGATGAAATGGAAGCTGTCATAGCTCTGTGGCCCAGGACCTGGAATAAACACTCTTTCTTAACAGACATCAAAGGAGTTAAAATACACTGCTCACAGAAGATAATGCTCTGCTGTTTGTTTTTTTTTGCTGTGGCAGCTTCTCAAGAGCCTTTCCTAATGCATGGGTTGCAGTGAGCAGAGCACATGGGCTAAGTAATCAGAAGCTGGACCCCAAAGGAATGTGGTTGAGCTGTTCAACCACAAGAGCAGCCAAGGGTCACCAGAAATATTTAGGAGTCTTACTAAGTAGGCGAACCTGTTAAGATTATGATGTTAACCCTGTTATGATTAAGATGTTAACCCAAGCTGTTGCAGCTTATTTGTACATGTAGATGTGGCACTTAAGGGACATGCTTTTGTGATGGACTCGGCAGTGCTGGATTAACAGTTGGACTCAATCTTAAATGCTTGGTTCAATGGTTGTGTTACAGACAACTTGGGCTGTGTTGACTTAAGCAAGTGGATCTGTACAGTCTGTACAATGAACCAGCTGGTTCTGAGGAGCCCACTTCCACACATTCAGTGTCCTGGGGTTTTTTCTAGCCTGGTTGCAGGGAGAGATTGCCTGTTGCTGCCCAGGCACACTAGGTGTGCTCCCCAAACATATTTTCCTCTGAAAGAAGTCCACATTGTATGCTTGGAGCTATGTGAGGCACAGGCACAGTATATGGGGATGATCAGGAGATTTGCTTCAGAAGTGACTCCTGATCTGATGTAGAACACCTGCTGCCCCTGCAGTGTTTATCCCAGTGTTATCACTGTATATGAAAGCATCACTTTGCAATACAAACAACAGCATGAGGCAAGACTTCTCAAATCAAACCAATATTTTTTTCAGGTCCATGAAACTGGGGGAAGAAGAGGATAACTGCTCTGCAAATGTGGCAAGGGCTGGGCAGTGCCATCAACCACAGCTCCCAAGGTTGCAGTTAGTATGAGAGAGAAGATTTCCGTGTTACTGCAAAGATTTTTGTTGAGCCTTTCAGTTAGAAGAATCTAAAACTGAGACTCACCAACTACATTTAGAAGTCTAAATGAGTGGCCAAAGCTATTAAGAACTACAGATTATACTACCTAAATATGGACTTAAGCCTCAGTCCATGAGGAGGTGTAAATAAACGCCCTCTCTACGTTTGCAGAACCTCAGTGGAGTCATCAAGAGGCCAAGGGATGCTCCCATCAGGCCAACCTTCAGGAACAGGAGTGGGAATCAGCCTTCTCTGAAAATATCAGGCAGCAGGAATAGATTTCTGAGTGAGACATATGGATGGAAAAAGACTGGCTTTTCCAGCATATGTTTTTTATTCTGTGAAAGGATATTTTTTATTTATTGTGAAAGGATAGGATATTAACAGATGCCCCTCAATACCAATTTCCATAAAATCAGATTCAGTTAAATTAAAAGGCCTTTGGATGCTTTTAGCACTGTATTATTCCCAGAGAAGAAGGTCCTTTTGATGTGCAATACTGCTGAACTTAGCCACAAGGCATCCATCTCGAAGGGCACACGCTTGTGCTAATTGCAATGGTAAACGTTAATCAGAAAATATGCCTGTTTAATTACTTACTGTGATTAACACTGCAGGAAACCTCTAGAGGATGCATTCGAAAACATCCTCCTTATCCAAAATCAGTAATACATAAATGCCCACCAAACAGCAAAATAAGAGCCTTTGTACAGCTGGAGCACAGAGGGATGAAATGCACATTTGTAACAGCTCAAAGAAAGAGGGAGAGTGTGTGTATGCAATATGCCTACACCAAGAGATTGTTTTCTTCACAAAGTGTTAGCAGTGGCTATGCTGTCCCTGAGGCACAGGGAATGACCAAGTGTTTTGGACATTGGCACTGCATCTCTCATACATGCAAACTGAAATCTATTTCTGCAAAAAAGATGGGATGCTCTGGGATAAAAAACCCCGACCCAACCAACCCAAATCATTGCAAGCAATGCAAGAGGTAATAGAGACATACACAAAAGGTTATGGAGGATCTGACACTAGATTAGTAGCCCAGATCCTGCTGAAGAAACCTACTCAAAGAAAGAAGATGCTGTTGCTATCTCAGACTCTGTTGGGACTTGGCATCAAGAAGAGCATGGGAAGAAGGAAAAAACTGTGTATGCGACGAAATCCATGTCATCCCAGCCCTCTCTCTTCCCCTTTAGACTTTATGAGGAGGGTTCTTCCTCACTTTATGCCAGATATGTACCTCTGGAGGGGGAGAAAAGGAAGCAGACAGGGGACTTCATACAAGACACCATCTTTCATCAGGTACTGCTATTGCTTTAAGCACTAGAAGGAAATTCAGGAAACACCTTATCCCAGAATATCAGCTACTTTTGTTTTCCTTCCAGTTGTCCTTCATCAGCTGTTTTAGGGACAAGTTGTCCCCCAGCAGGGGAGGTGTGGGGCACCTCCCTCCACTCATACCCATCAGCCCCACACGCTGACAGAAGTTTCCAGCTCACCCAGGAGGGAAGGGAAGGCTGATGGCCACCAGCAGGGACATGCCTGAGGACAGTGCCTGGGTCCACCTGGTGCCACGCTCTCCTGAAATGTGCAGCCTGTGAGAAGCCTGGAAGCAAGGCAGGGAGGGCAAGTACTCCCATTGCTGTGGGCATCAATTCTTGTTTGTTGTGTAAAGTCCACTAAAACTTCCTTTCCACGGGAAATCCAAGTGTTAAGCAGTGCATTTCCTTTGTATCTGTAAGTACAGCTGAGTCTCTAGACTTAACACAGACACCCCAGCTCCACATGGCAGAGCCTTGCAGCAGCAAGCCCAGCACATGCCCACAGGGCTGGCTGGCCCCAGAAGGCAGCCCCATGCCAGGCACTGCCCTGCTAGGGCAGACCCAAGTCCCCTGGTAGTCCAGCAGGCTCTGAACTGTGTACAAAAGCTATCATATGAATGCGCCTCATAAGGAGTATCAGTGGAATAAGAGGAGATGGAGAAAACAGAGAAAGATTGTAACAGACCTAAGCGCAGTGGGAGCATTGCGACCCAACAAAGAGAAGGCCAGCTGCTGTCTGTAAGATGAGATTTGCATCTTTGCCCAGTTTATGCGTGTGGTCCAGAGATTGTCAGGCTAATGATATGTTTCTCATCTGCTTTAAAGCCCATTTCCTCCCTGCTGGTACCTAGCTAAAGGCATAGCAAGGCAGTTACAATAAATAAGAATCGTGCAAGTATGCACTGCACATCATAAATCGCTGCTTGTTCTTCAGCTGATGTAAAAGCTGGACTAAGAAAAATCTCAACCTACATGTGCAAAACTCTTTTAGAGTCTTCTTGTTTCATCTGCTAATAATACTGCAATTATTAAACTCCCATTCAAAGTTCTATGTACTCTAAAGCATTTCTGTAAAGTTTTTTCTCACTTTTCCTATGTCACTTAGGTTGATTTATTTCACTCTGACCCCAGCTAATTTCCATTCACTTTTTGTAAGGAAAAAAGATTTTTTTTTCTTCTCCTAGATGAAAATAAAAAAGCAGAAATTTAGCAGTCGGGATTTACCTTTACTCTCAGGAGTCTATAGACCTTAATTCATATCTAACAATCTCTAACAAAAAACTCATCTCCCAATTACATTATGTTCCTACCTTTGTATCTTTGCAATATTTCTGGTTAAAATATTTTTCACATTTGTGGCTGTAGAATTCAACTTGACCACAAGGCTATAGAGACACTCTACAAAACAGAGCTGGCTAGAAAGTCTCAGAAATGGAGCAAGCAATGTCTAGCCTTTGGTGCTTTTCAGGGATCATCTCCCATAAGGATTTTTCTAAAACATTTGCTTACCTCTTCTGTGATATCAATCTTGAGAACTGCTGTGGTACTGAAGGATGGGGAGCCTCGGTCTTTGGCCTGGACCACCAATGACCATATGCAGTCTTTGTTGTTTGTGATGTTGTGGATGATGTCCAGAGATCGGATATAGGATTTCAACTTGATTTCCCCAGTGCTTTGGTCTATGTCAAACACATTGGCTGGATCTGCTTGCATGATGGAATAATCCACAATGTTGTTGGGTTCTTCTGCATCTTGATCTATGGCCTGGTAGGGGAAGTGTGAAAAACAAAGGTGTTATTGTTTGTATCTTTGCCTGAGGACAAAAAGCTTCTGAGCATTCATTTCTGAGAGTATCTGTGCCATGACTGGGCTGCTTTCATTTCATCTTGGAAGCTAGGCTACATTTTCTAGTGAAAAACAGCGGACTAGGCTCCTTTCTTTATAAGTGATTTCTATTTGAGATGAAATAAAATCAAAGGAAAAACTGAACTGTAACTTACCTGTAGAATGCAAATGGTCCTCAGCTGGGAGCTTCTTACACAGTGTGGGGGACAAATGTGAAGTGATAAAGAATGATGGGATTAGCTCCATGCCATAAACTATAGCTGCCTTAATTTTTGTGCTGTGGTATTTATTCTACTAACATTACATGTTGTGTGATCAGGCTTCATGATATGCATTTAAATGTGTGTAACGCAGGATGTTCTGCACCTTTGCCTGGGAATTGTTATTGCATTTTTTCACCTTCTGTTCCACACTGGATTATTGAATATGATTCTTCAAAATGAAGGGAACTAAGTTGTGTGGTTGAACATATATGGGTGTCAGGAAGGTTAAGTGTTCAAAACTCTGTACTTTCATTCATTTATCTTATTTGGGCTTCTTGTGATCACTATATAATCCAGGATCGTCCACCAGCTGATTGTTCAAATACTGTAACAGGACCTTATATTCTGCCTATAGAATTCAATTCTCCTTCTCAGCAGTCAATAAACACTATAATTCCACATTTTAATCCATTTGTTACATCCAAATGGATGTGCAAAATAAAGCTTCAAGAAAAGGCAACTTTCAGACATTCATCATGACCCCTGAGAGTAAACAGCAGAGCCAGGGCTTTTCCAAAGCACTCTGCTTTGTGCCATCTCTCACCTCTATCTTCACTGGTGACCCAATGATCATCGTCTTCTCCTGGATGTTTTCATTGAACTCTGGAGAGTGGTCATTGACATCTAGCACGGTGATAAACACTTCAGCCAAGCTGTATTTCCCATCTGTGTCCTCTGCTTTTACATAGAAATTATACTTGGAGTTCACTTCAGCATCCAGTACAGCCCAGGGCTGGGTGTAAATTATACCTGTTGATGGGTGGATTAGGAACCTGGAAAAGAAGGAAGAGAAGACTTTTGGTCACTTAATGTCTGTTTAGAGCCCGCTGTAAACACTGAAACACTGAGCCCAGACACTGGTACTCTTCACCTAATTCCTCTCTGGGTGATGTTTCCAAATCCTTCACTCTACCTAGTTTTTGTCTAGGTCCTTTAGGCTTGAAATCCAGAGAACTACCGGGGTCTCATAGTTTTCTCTCTCTTGTGCCATTTTAGCTGCATTTTCCATTAAAAGTCTTTGTCCTCAGTAAATGGTCAGTGTAATGGGCTTCTCCTAGAGTGATTTCCTTGCATTAAAAGGAAAAACGTTAAATGTGTTTTTACTTTCTTTTTTCACTTTAAAAGTACAGTGTAATAGATTATGTCCTGCATAAATTAAGATCGATTTATATCACCTAAATAGCATAAAGAAGTGTGATGCATATCATATTTAAACTCTTCACTTCTCAGAATGGGTAGGAAATAAATCTGCTCTTAAATCTCCCAAACTACAGGGCAAATTGTCTTCTCCAAAAATAATAATTTTTCCATAGACTGACACTGGGATGGAGTGGGTGTTCAGATTTATCTGTTGCAAATTCAATTCTACACATTTGTAATTACAGAGACAGTGTCAAAAGTGTCAGCCCAAAGTTTGGATTTATAGAGAAGATACCAACACAGTGTCTTTTAAAGTGGACTGCCAGTGTAGGCTCCAAGCAGTAGAGCTTTTAACAGATGAAACTTTTTGTATATCCTGTGATCTATGTACAAGGTAGCAAAATATTTTCTGTATTCCAACTGTGAATGCAATGGAGAGTGATTGTAAAAGGGGCATTTAGTAATCCAGAATCTTCAATTGTTCTCATAACCCTGTTAAATAAAAATTAAAGTCTTGATGAAATCCAAGATCTAGAGGTAGGAATAGCTGTGTAGGAGAGTGTGCCTGTGCTGTCTCCTCAGCACCCGGCCCAGCCTAACCACGCAGACAGCATTGTCATCATTCCCATTTCAGTGTAAGAATAGAAGTGCTCCCACTGGCATTTTGGATTACCAAAGTAGAATTACCATCAGATTGGTTTCATCTTCAACAGTTAACACTATTTCTCTTATTCCACTACAACTCATCTTTCTGCCCACACAACTGCACACCCACTGATGTAATGTCCAAGGCAGAAACATCGTGCCTCTAGTTGAAATTCTCCTATCTGCATCAAACTGTGTGTTCAGCAGATCTACAGGTGTCAGGGCTAAAAAATCAATCCAGCCTTGCAGAGCTATGCCATTCTGGCACGAGGAAAACAAACAAAAATACTTAAAAAGGAAAAGTTCACATCCTAATTTCTTCATTCAACAGCATAAGAACAGTGAATCTGAGGATCCCCATAATGCCAATCAGAATAAAGTTGCGCTTACATTTTTTTCCCCCTAAATCCTTTGTCAACAACCTTCTCAAGCTTTTTTCCACCAGCTGCTACATTCTAAACCTAAGAGGTCTGCCTGCATGACATGACCTTTTCTTGCTGCTCTCTGTGCAGTTAGCAGCTAGCTTAAAGACTTAGTGAAGAGCTCAAAATAATCCATGGTGGAAATGCTCCCATATGTGTATCCTTCTGGCTACAGAAGAGGTTCACCCTTAACATCTTGGATTTAGGACTCTGATTGTGCCTCCAAAATGGCTTTCACCTTAACAAGAAGAGTTCAGCTTTAGCTCCAGGTGGATAATGTACAGAGGAAAAAAGATTCTTGAGATAAGTGAAAAGCTCATTCATTTCCAGCATTCTGCCCTGCAGCTGCAGGTTCCAGCAGGAATGTCTGTGACAGCCATGTCACTGATCCCAGCCACGTTTGGGAGCTGGGATGGACATGAGGTGAGGGAACCAGTGTTTCAAGATGTTCTACCCCCAGCCCTGTCCCCAAAGACAGGGAGAGGGAGGGAGGCATTATTACCAAATCAAGCATCAGGTTCCCTTTTTCCTGATGCAGGACTATTATGTTTAAATATATGAAAGGCTTTTGACACTCAGTGCAGCTGACCTCCAAAGTTGAAGTTTATATCCTTGAATATCTTGTCTTCCTTGATTTATTTTGACAAGAGCTTTGTAAAGCCATATGGAAAGGGAAGGGGAAAAAACCAAGAGATTCTTTTTCTGTAGAACTGACTTTTCACAACTAGACCAAAACCTCTCTTTCTCTTACAAGTGCTTTTCAAATGGTGATTGAACAAATCCTGTATATTGATACTTCAGCTGCCTTATATCTTTTCAGGGGTTTGTGGGTAGAATTCCTTGGGTTCATGAAGCAGATGTTTAATGATCACAGTAGCTTTACTGTTGTTCACAGAGTGTTCTGTGTTCACAGAACTCACAAAGAACATGGCATAAATGTCCTTGGAAATGAGCAGATCAAGAATGAGCCTGCTAGCTTTCTTTTAAAATTCTTTTAGAACTCTGCTTAGAGGTTATGTAGTTTTATTTATTTACTTGTTACTTACAGATCTGCTCCTGTTCCATAGATAGAGTACTTGATTTCTCCCCAAAGCCCTGAATCTGGATCTGTAGCCTTAAGAAAAGAAAAAAAGAGGAGTTTGCTTTATTAAAATGCGAAAAGAAATGTTTCCTTTTTCTTTAACAACAAGCCCAAATGCTTTTCACTCTCTTTGCCATCACATTTTTAGGAAGAAACTGCATGAGCAACTAGGCACCTAGAAAGTGCACAACCTAACACCAAGAAATGTCCCTGCCAGTCCCAGGAACGCTGTCCCTGGTGCCCAGGGGCTCTGGCGGGAGACTGACGCTAGGTGGCCCCATCCATCCACGTTACCTTACCCTCCTTTGAGAGGGATGATCTCAATGACATGAACAGAACTGCCAGCTCTCAAACCTTTCTAATTATCAGTTAAACATTAATGAATATCCCCTAGACAAAATTATTTACTTTATATAGAGTATTTTTAAGCTTCTGCTTGTTTAATTGGTTCAATTTCAAGTAATGAATAACAAATGTTTTAATCTATACATTGTATTTCAGCTTTGTTTATATTTTAATCACTCTTGTGCCTGTGTGACTTTTAATAATGCAAATACTAAGCCAGATGATATCTTTGTTTCATACTCTTGTTGGCTTCTTTTCTTAGCTCAGGCTTAGGAAAGCTATTGATTTGGTAGCAGCTATTTCCATAAGCTCCTGCTTCTCTGATAGCTCTGAGGAGGTATTACACTGTTGTATCTGGCCATCAAAATTCATGGTGGCGCTGGTTGGTTGATTCATCTTCCTGTGTAAATGTTTGAGAACTGGAACGTCTTTGATTCCTGCATGATTAACATAAAACACCTGCAGCCCTACTGATAGGTGTTGTTTTATTCTTTGGCATGAGCTTGTCAGATTCTCTCATCTCATAATTTTGACCACAGCCTACTTTAGTACTGTCTAACTTTACTTAAAATATTTGCATACCTGGGACTTCCTCCAGAATTACCATTCTGAGTAATTGAAACATCTTAGTTTTTCACATATAGTTGTGAACCTGGGTCAAGTACTGAGTTGACAGCACATGACTATATTTTATGTGGGCTCCTCAGCTACATGTTCCTGTGCACTTTGGCTCTGAAGTTTTGTTGCTTCTGCAAATATTTTTTAAGTCTCTTTTTTTTTTTTACTGTCCAAGTCCTAGATTTTTTTTATTCCTATTACCTCAAAGATAGTAATGTTTAAGAGTCTAATAGCTTTTCTATTAGTTTCATGCAATAACTTTTTCTCTATTCTTTATGTTTCACTTCATTGATTCTTCCATCACTAAAATTTGCCTTCAGCACTTTATTATTCTGGCTATTTAACTGTCTTTCTTAGTTGTTGCCAGCTTGTGCTGGAGATCTCTGGCAACCTGCCTCCACCATCCTTACCTGTGTGGCCTCTGCAAGGTGACTTGCACCCCCACCGAGGCCCAGGTGGCCAGGAGCTTTCTTGTCTGTGACATGAGGGCTGTTTCCAGTCTCAGCAGTTGCATTAGAGAGAGGCAGCTGGAAATGCTCCTCCAGCACTCAGGGCCCATGAAATACCCTAACTTTCTTTGTATGAAAATGCAAGACACTAGAAAATCTGTAGACATATTTTTCCCACTATGCGAAGATGCATACATAGAGATCTTTTTTTTCCCAATCCTAAGCACTTTAATTTTATATTCTTGCCTTCCTTAACTATTTAATTATGCCTTTAGCAGCCAGGTTCCTCCCAAGAGGAGGAGACTAATACCTACTAAGCAGCCATCTTGGTTTTTTTTACTCATACTTAAGCAAGCAAATCCAGTAAATCCAATTCCACTTAGCCATAACTGAATCTTCCCACTGGACACTGATTTGGCTGAGGCTTTCTTAATACTCAAAGGCCATGTGATTTGTCTTAAAAGCAGATGGCCCTTGTTGTTCTAAATAATATTTGTCTAAAGCTTTATTTTTTTCCCAAAGTGGTTTTTTTTTAGTTGATTCTGGAAGGGAATTGGAGTTTGGTCTGGAAGTGAAATGGCAAGAAATGTTTGCTACTTGCCCTGTCCACTATTTTTAAGGTACTTGAACTGCCTCCACAGACACCCATAAAAGAGAACATTTCTTAAGAGATGAATGAAACTTACTGTGACAGCAACTACATTTGAGCCCCCTGGGGAGTTCTCGGGGATCCTGGCAATGTAGTAGTCAGAGGAGAACTTCGGGACATTGTCATTGGTATCCAGCAAGCGAATCACGACGTCAGCCGTCGAGCTGAATTTCTCCGGCGTGTTCACCTCTATTGCAAGAAGCTAAGAAGAGAAAGACCAGAAATCACTACAAAGCAGCTATTAGTTCTCCTAAAGGAGCTTCCTCCACCACCCATGGCACGCTGGTGCATTTTAGCCTGGCTGGACCAGACAGCTCAGAACCAGGGAGATGATGAGCCAAGTCAGCGAGCAGCCTTGGCTTGTTTGTGTGTGCTTGCTTGCAATGGGCAATCAAACTGTGGGGATAGGCCTTCAAACCTGTGTATTCATAGTGGACTTCATGTGACAGATGTGACTAGTCATAATTAACCAACACACATCCAAAAGCCATAACAGAAGCCTACAAACAATCATCCCCGGGCAGTTCCTAGGAAATTGGGAAACATAAGCACTGAATTATTTTGAATAACCACGTAAATTTAATTGTGATCTTTTGTAGAGGAAGTTCTTTATCAGGAAAGAGGTCAGGAAGAATAAACTGCACCAAACAGGGTAAAAAGATGAGGGGACCTTTTGTTTCGAGGCAGCATTACTCCCACCCCAAATACTGGATAGTTAGGCATGTACAGCACAATCTCATTTCCCAAAGATTGTGAGGACTTTTACTACTGACTTCATGGGACTTCTACCCTCATTGCCTCATGTTGATTATGTCAGATAACATGGGGACTTTTGAATTGCCTCACTGTCTATGAGGAGAACTGAGCTCTCTGACATCTCATAATCTCTGACATATTCTTGTAACTGCTCATCTGAAAGGACACGTTTGTATCACCTCGAGGTGAAAGCAGAGGGTGGAGAGCTGTTCAAGTAGACAGGGAAAAGGTTATCTCAGCGTTATCTAGAGCTGTGCCTGCTGTGTGAACATTTACAATGTTTGGAAATAAAGAGAAGAAGTGAATCTCAAAGGATTGCTTGCAAATATTGCAGGACACAACTGCTCTAAAAGGGGAGCCTGGTCACTACATCGTTGTGCTAACTTTTGTGTTTGGGAGTCTCAGGTGGTTAAGGCAAAAGAAATTTTTGAAAGGAGAGCCACACAGACATCAGCAAAAACCTCCTCATGAGAAATCTCAGCTCCTGAAGGAGTACAGAGGTAAAATCTTAGTGCTGATTGCGCACATGGGGCTATAACTAAATTATAACCTCTGCAGTTAAATCATCCTTGCTGCTGCAATCAGCCTATCTTATGAAAGCTCAGTATTTTTACTTTATTTTCTACACTCATTTTTTAGCCCCTTTCCTTTAAGTCCTGCTATGTCAACAAGCTGACAACGTCTTCCTTCAGGGAGGAAATTTTGTCAGCTTACTTGCCTGCAGTGTCTTATGCAGACCTGTATTGTTTGTTTTATGCAGAGAGAAAAAAATAGCATAAAACTATTACTTCACAGGACAGAAGTAATAGTTTTATGTGCCAGTTTCAATTGCCAGAAAAGCAAACTGACACGCAGTCTTAAAAGTGGTAGGTAAATTTTTAAAATAGAGTTTGATTTTGGCAGCTGAAGACAATTACAGCCTCACCTGGTCCCAGTCTGTAGATGTGAGTGCACCATGTCCAGGCTGCTGCCAAGGCACGATGAGGAGGGGATGGAGGCAGGAGGTTTGCCCCCAGAGCATGGCAGCCCATAACAAGGTGGGACTGCAATATCTGGCCCCAGTGGCAGAGGGACTTGAGAGATGTGTGAATTATCATAGCTGCCATACTTTGGGAAAACCCATTCGAGCTCCTGGACAGCTGAAAATGAAGGAAGTCCTGACTACTAACCCCATTTAAGAGCCAGCACTAAATGGAAGATAGGTTTCTCTAGTAGCCTTTGCTTCAGAAAGTTTTTCAGTGCATCTCCCAGACAAATTAGCTTAAATGACTCTCTAGCATTACTCTTCAAAAACGAACTAGAGGAGAGGGATCATTGCTTACAGAAAAAAACCCCAAACCCCTGAAGATAACCTCTCAAAGCTGTTGTGAGATACACATTAAATAGAAATATATTTAATCCAAAATTCTAACCAGAATGACTACACTGATAGCTAAAACTGGGTAGGAAGTGATTTGAACTTTGCAGGAAAATGAAGCCAGCAATGAGGTCTTTATAAAGTAATTGCTGCCGTATATTGCCACCATATCATTCATCTGCACCTTCTCCATCTGGAATCCAGACAAAGGCTGCACTTTTTNAAAAAAGGTGAGTAACTGCTTAAGCTATAGAAATATATATCCTTTTTCCTGGTAATTAATTCTTTTGATGTTCATGGCAATCACATTAACTACTTTGATTTCTATTGGCATTCATGAGGAGGCCATGTGTAACTCCTTTACTGGTCTTTTGGTAGTTTAACCTGAATAAATGTGCACTTGTTATAATTAGTTTCAGTAGCACTTTATGGCCCTTTCAGAATCTTCCACTTTAATACAGTAATGATGCTTCATATTTTTGTAGCATTTAGAACCTATAAAGCTCAAAATGGCTTAGGAACATTACAAGAAGAGGCCTGAAACATACTGAAGTGAAACTTGCTAAGAACACAAAGCAAATTGTACAGCAAGGGGAAGAAAAAAATTGTGGAATTTTGGCTTTTGGACTGTGAAAAAAAAAGCCCCTCTCTGTACAGTACAAAATTAGAATATGTTAATACTGAGCTAGATAATTTTGGCAATTTTTTAAAATGGTTATAGGGATTGTCTATGCAATTCTTTGCAGTCAGAACTGAAACACCTACACTCATGTTCAGGGGCAGCTGACAGAAAACCAGACTACTTAATTATCTTGTTGATGAGCCAAAGAATCCATCAGAGAAGGTGATAATGCAAGGTTCCAGCTTTTGGATGAAACTGGTTCTTGCATGGCTGGCTTAGAGCATGGGTGAGCCTCAGGTCAGCCTGCAAATGGCCATATAGATAGACTCTGACAAAGGCAGTGAGCAATTTTGGGGAATTATCTTCCAGTCACCTGGAGTCTTCAGGCTGCCAACATTCAAAAGCATGATCATGAATCAAATTACTTAGCACTAAGCAGGTAAAGTTCTAGCTGCAGAGAAATTAGGATTTCATCCTGTGAATGTATCATTGTGAGTGAAGAAATAACACCCTCAAGGTTCAGTCTAGAATGATTCAGAGCCACCAACATATACAGTTTCCAGAGGGAGATAAAAAACAACGTTTTGCACTGACTGGACTAAATCAGTCCAGAGATACATTCATTAAACTTTGTGAAGGTGGGAAACTAGAGGCAGAAATGAGTTTCCCTTACATGGAATATCATGTCACTGATACTGCATCAGACAGTTCCGGGTGGATTAAGAAGCTAAATCACATCAAATACAAAAGCCATCATACTCATAGTATATACACTGAAAAAGAGGACCTGGAAAGCAGAAGTACCTTGAAGGTTAACACCTTGAAGCTTTCATAGTCAATAGCAGCAGAATTTTCCACTATTATTGTAACCTGAGCCTCATTCAGGACAGTTTGAGGAACCACTCGGAAGATGCCACCAGGTCCAACAAGACGAAGGTTGAATTTAGCATTGGCTCCCTGTGAATAAACGCAGGCATGGCATTGATTGTTTTCAGTGAATGGCACATATCTTACAGCCTAGATTGTTCTGTTTCTTCAAACTATATAAAATGAGAATGAATCTTACTGCTTAGAGCCCTTTGCTCTCCATCCCCTGGGCAGGAGACCACTAAGAAGCTTAGTTGTATAATCCCTCCAGCCCTAGTCACAAGACAGACACAGCTTTCCTTAAAATAGATTGACAAGCTTGGTTATTCTTTCAGTCATAATGGAAAAACCCTGCAGCAGGCCTGACTAAGAGAGGAATCTTGTGGCAGTAAGCCTTGGGTTTCGTGCCACACACTGGGAGCTAGACAGAGATGAAACCACATGCATATTGCCAGGGAAGTCCTGCCTCTTCCTGCTTCTTACCAAGGAAAGACAACTGAACTGCATGAGTGAGGACAACACAACTCTCACAAACCCAGACTCATAGAATGGTTGGATTGGAAGGGACATTTGAGATCACCACAATTCAACCCCCCTGCCACAGGCAGGGACACCTTCCACCAGCCCAGGTTGCTCAGAGCCCCATCCAGCCTGGCCTTGAGCACTTCCAGCATCCAGCCTGTGTCCTAATAACTCACATGCTGTGTGAGCTGTTCTTCATGCATTCTGCATGATGGAGGTGCAGAATCACAAAGATTGGCAATTTCTAAACAGAGGAGGTACTCTACATTTTCCACTGGCTGGATTAAGCTAGCCCAGAGATGCAAATACCAAACCTTTTGGAAGCTGATGCACTTGTGGGGAGAGAGGAGCTCCACTTACACAGAACAAAATCTGACACACTTGACAGCTCCAGGTGAAGTGAGAAGGCAAATCCTATTACATAGATAATAAACCTTCTAGCCAGAGAGAACATGGGAAGCAGCAGTGTCTAAAAGGTTATCATCACTGGTGTGCAAGTTGGGAAGAGTGAGCCAGAGCCAGCTGGCCAGGCTAATTTTATTAAACCAATCTGGAGCACGTAAGAGAAAAGATGAAAGGGGGATTCTCATATTTCTGCCTTACAGGGAAGATGTGAAAATGAGCTGAGCCTACCTCACCAAACTCTCTGGGTTCACCAATTTCTCAGTGTCATGTTTACACTGTGACAAACAGCCAGATTCACTGCCTGCCTGGTGCCACATTCTCCCTTGTAGCATGAACCTTGAGATTATGAATTTCTAATAATAACTTTCAAACAGGACAGCTTTACTTTCAGCTGTATCCCTGGAGAGCTTGTTATGATCAGTTCTTGAGCAGCCCTAGCTCATGTCAAGAGAAGAAGTATTCAGCAGTAGTCCCTTAAGGGAAACAGAATGACCTTGAATCCAAACTCAGTGGTCTGTGTTGTTTGGTCACACAAACCCACCCCCCGGCTACAGAGATGATAAAGAGCTCTTTTTTGCTGGATGGTGAAGCCAAACACACAAAGCCAGAGCTTCTGGACTATGGAAAATAGTGCTGATGGGAAGAGTGGACAGTCTGACAATACAAAGTCAGACAAAGTGTGTGGCACATGGGACTGTACATGACTAGAAGAGTGGCATGGGATAGGGAGAGAACTGCCTCCTTCCAACAGCTGAGTGATATCTGCCACTGATGTCCACTGAACCCACATCTGCTAGGAGCAAGCCATGCTGCTGTATGTCTCCAAACAGACAGCTATGGGACATAGGAATGACTGCAGGAACAGCAGCACTGAGCCCTAAGCCCTGTTGAGGTCTGAGAGAGAAATTTCTGTATAATTTTCTTGCAAGTAAGCATGGCGTTTCCATCAAACTGTAGGCCTAAACCAGACCTTAACCACAGCTTCCTCCTCCTCCTCACTTGTATTATCCACTCCCCCAAAAGAAAGAGTTTCTAGTAGCTGTGACAGAGACAGACACATGTTTAATTTTCCTCTCTACAGAATCCTCTTGGATGGAAGGGAAAACATTGTATTCGCTGCCTTAGAAGAAAGGCAACCCACCCCCTCCTAGGGTTATGCCTTACACTGTACTAGGAAGCTTCTTGAGAAATCTATATAGTGTGTTTATCAGTGTTTTCTGCTTATTTTATAGCCTAACTTGCAGCCTGAATATTTTGTCAGCCTAGATATATATATTTTGTCTCTAAAGAGAAGAGATGGGTTTTGTTTCTCCCCTTCTGCAGCACCATCCCCTGTGACAACAGCAGGACAGACGTAGCAGTGCTTTGAAAGCAGGCATTTATCTGCTCACTGCAGAGCAGCAGGAGGGAGGGGGAAGAAGCCAGTGGGTTTGATAAAGTACAATACCATCAAACCAGCACAATACTGAGCACAGTTACAGAAGAGAGCTCTTTCCAATAATAATACAATTCTCAGATGCATTAAGCTTTTTTCTTGTCACTACCTAACCTGAGGCTAACTCAGATGGATGTCATTCATACAGCATTTAGCTTAGGGGTCCCTATAGCAACCATTGCCATAGCACCTACAGGCATCACAGGTCAGTTAGACAGCAGGCTGAGATGGATGGAGTGTTCTTTACTTTTCCTTTATCTCTTAAGAGTTAGTTTGGCTCGGGCATAATTTTCAAGACTACCTAAAAATATCACTCCAGTGGGAATGACTTATCAAACCATGCATTACAGACCCTGACTGTAACATAAGGGCCAGAAGAAGATGCAGACATTAATTGCACCTGAAGTTACTAAAGGGCTTGGAACCTCCAAGAAAATCTTCAAAGGGAGTATGTTCTCAGACAATACACTGGCAACAACTGAACACAACCAGTAGTTAGGGAAGTTCATAAGGATTGTTCAACTTCAGCTGCCACAAGACCTCGGCTGCAGGTGTAGGACCACCCTTCCCATTGGCATAACAGTATATGACAGACTAACTGAACTCCTGGGTCCAGGCTTTCTGTGGTACTGGACTCTACAACCACTTGGTCTGTCCTAGGATTTTAGGGAAAGGAGGTGAAACAGTTTCTAAAATGACATTTATCCATCTGACAGCTCTTTCTAGTCTTTGGGAAAATAGGACAGGAAAACTGAAAGTCCACATAGTTTCCATTTACCTGATCTGAATCATTGACTGTAATCTTCAGTCCCCTTAAGATTTCACCCTCTGGGGGATGCTCGTACATGGTCAGTTCAAACCTGTTCTGGGGACCATTTTCTCCATAGAACGTTGGTGGATGGTTGTTGAGGTCGACCACCCGTATGGTCACCATGGCAAATGTGTGCTCGGAGATGTCACCTTCCTGACTGACTTCTGATGCCTGCAGCAGGCAAGAGGAAGAAAAGAATGATGAAGGTGTTTTCTCCTTCTTCAGATTCCTGTTCAGGTATTATTCCACATGTACAAAGCACTCTAACTCGTAGGAATATTATATTATATTAATTATAGTATAGTATAGTATAGTATATTACTTATATTTCTCTAAAAATTCAGTCCATTTCACAGTGAAGTTTATGATGATTAGAACATCCAGGTAATAAACCAATCCCAGCAGAGCCCCAGTTGATTCTCTTTCTAATTTTGTGATCTTAGTAACTCACTCTAGGTGAAAACAGTTCTCTAAAAACAAATAATCCAATAGAGGCAAGGTAATTGCTTGCCTAAAGTGTTGATAGAATAGAAAAGGAAGTCAATGTTTAAATTTGCTGTGGTACCACAGGCATTGTCTCATTGCTGCAAGGACTGCAGCCTTGAATACTGCAAGAAAAACTATACTTGTGGCATTTAGGTAAATATTTGACAAAGTACATACTTTTTCGAGATTTAGTCTCCGATTCACATTTCTGCTGTGATGCTTAGATGAGCTTAATTTAAAGTGGACATAGTTTAGTCAGAGAGGCAAACATAACTGGTATTTTTCTGAACCACGAGATGAAATCTGTCTGGGTTTCAACAACTGCAATGTGTGGCCTGATTCACTGGATTGAACCTGAGGCATTTCTTCTGCCAGGACAGAAACTGGTTGGTATTTTTGTCACAAGAGCTGTATCTAACATGCGTTTTTGCTCAAAGGGCTCAAAACCAAAGGCACTTTCTCTGAAGACACCAGTCTGACAACTGCGGTGCCTGTCACTACATATACTGGGTAATATAACACCCTTGGTTCCTCTAGAGCTTTTGCAGCCTGCATGAGCTCTGGGTCACCACATACATAATTAGGAGATCAGAAAAGCTTGCAAGACTTTAACACATTCTGCATCTGGGGAGTGGTAGCAGACTGCAGTGAAGCAAGCTAGAGGAAGAAATAGAGGAAGAAATGGTGCCTGAGTTTAACTCAGCCCATGAGGACTCGGTGTTCTCCCAGCTATAGCTCACTGCTTGAACCCAGGAGCAAGCAAGTGGGGATGCTACACACTGGTTCTGGCAGTGTGCAATTCCTCAAAGCTGCCTTTAAGACAGTAGTGTCCTCACCAAAACAATAATATGCAGTTCCAACATGCTGAAGAAAACTGATACAGTCTTCACAATTTAATTCTACATTTTTAAACACTTTTTCTTTAGAAATTGCTTAAAATAACCCAGCCTGTCACATGAGTACTGGCTCATAGAGGTGTTAGCTCATCAAGGTGTGAGCATGTATTTTTAGGTGCCTGATGAGTCCCTGAGGAGTGGATGTTGACACGATACTGCATGATCCGTCCCAGCCCTATTACTAATCATAGATTTGACTGTTACCTATCTCATAACATGGAGGTTTCAATACATTAATTCCCAGTTTAGCAATAAAATCTGGAAACACAGAGAACAGGTACCTACAGCCTGTAAAGGACATTGATTCTCTAGCTTCAGAGATGAAATTAGGACAACATGATTTCATTTGAAAAAAGTAATTTGAGATACTAAATATCCCAACAATAATACACCAACATCCCAACAAAAGCAATTAGTGCTGCTTTATACTCTAGCACTCTGCTCAAATATAGGAGGTAGTTTCTGATACAGGTAAAGTCAGCTATAAATTGAACAATTTCAGACAATCACTGATGGCATTTTAGACCACTATTCTTAAAGTGGCCCCAGTACCTACCTTAACTTTTAGTTCATACACTTCTTTCTTGAGCTGATTTGGGCTTTTTATCACAGAAATGGCTCCAGTTGTGTTGCTGATTTCAAATGAACCTTCACTTCCTGCAACGAAACCAAGATGCTCTGCTTACATGCCACACTTTCTTTCTTTGAACAAACATAGGCAAATCAACTATATACTTCATTAAGCACATCTTTCTATGTCCATATTTGTCAGTAGATCTGAAGCCCTCTTCAAAAATGAAGCATTCCTCTGATTTGTCACAGTGAGATGAAAACATAGATGAGGGCCAAAAAGGGTTTCCCCCGCTAGGAATGGCTCAGTGGAGTTCTTCCCTTATGGGCAACTGTCAGCATTTTCCTCTTTACATTCTGCCTGGGCTCCCCTCAAGCCTCAGCATCCAGGCACACAAATTTGGTATTAGTTTTTATTAGGCTGTCTTCTTTATATGCTGGTTTAGACAAAAATAGACATTTGTCATTGTAATTAGCAAATGCTTAATTAAGTCTCTGAGAAACAAGAACATTTCTCTCACTAATATCAGCTAAGCTGAGAAGTCTGACAATCTGCCTCAAAGAAACACAGTCACTTCCCTCAGACAGCATCTCTGGAGAAGTGTCTTCTGGTCCTAAACATTGAGTTGTCAAAAAAAGCTTTCAGCCTGATGCAAGGCTGTCCTAAACAAAAAGGGGTTTTTGGAGTGTCTGGGGTAAAGCCCAAGGTTTCTGAACTGAGGCAGAGTCTGACAGAGGCAGGACAGGGCTGCAGGCTGACTTTGCTACTGCTACTCAACTTCCATTGATGTGGAGAGAATACCAGCTCCTGGCAGCAGTTTATTGAGATTGCTGTATTTGTGCTGAAGCAAATGCCAGCTTGCAGAGAGGCAGCAGTGTCTCATCAGGATGTCAGGAACCACCTCACATCACAGCCAAGGGCAGGCTGGTGCCCAGGAAGGGCAGCCCTGATGCTACCTCATGTACACTATTGGCCACATCCTGTGCTTTGTGGCAGTCTACCACTGAAAGGAAAAGAGAGGAAATCCCTTTAAATGTAGGAGATCAAGCCTTCAGAAATAAAGGATGATGACCTGAAAGCCCAGTCATTTTTCTTTTTCTCAAACTCATTTCCAGTGCTGATTTTTATACCATCCAATAGTATCCTCTTTTGCTAATACTTATGATAACTGCCACTTCATTGAAGCACTCTAGACACAACATTGAACAGATATTGACTTGCAATACTCAGTTATTAAGATACACTGGTTTGCAAAATATATTCTGACTGAGAAGAAGCTTAAGTCAATAGTGGTTTCAAACCACCATACTTCATGTTATTGTGTAGTTTTCCCAGGGAAATTGGTAACCTGGAGTACGTGTAGCAGTATGTGTGTTCCTCCATACAGCATGTTCAGAAGATTGGAGCATTTCCTGTTATTATCCCACACTCCTGGGATAAGAAATACTTATTAAAAACAAAAGATTCCCTATTTGCTGTTAGTGTTTTCTTGTCCTTTGACATCTCAGCCTGCAGTTATTGGAATAATGGCTTGTCAAAATAATGCCAGTGTCTGAGGTGCAGGGGCAGAAACTTGTTGCAATCTTTTGTTCTCTGTTTTTCAACTTTCTATGCAGTAAAGCATATTCCCTTCCCCTCTTTTCCATTTCACACAAACAAAACCGTTTGTTCATGGGCATGAGAAAAGTCTGCTCCCCATTAAGTCATATTCTGTTCTACTTATCTGTCATCCCCTTCCGTCTTCCTTTCCCCCTCTTTCCTAAACACTTACTTTTTTTTTTTATCCCAGGGAACCCTTTTGGTCCTTCTCTATTTTCTTTGGAAATCCAGTATCTTTCCTCATTAATCTTATTTCCCTTTGACATTTTCCCTGTTCCTTCTGCCTTCACTTGTTGTTCTTACTTAATTTCTCCCTTGTTTAGCATACTTTCATCCCACTTACTTGTTCTTGCTCCTCATTTTACACCTTTCTTTTTACCTTTTCTCATTTTCTGTCTATTGTCTTCTGCAACCCTTTTTGCCTCAATGTTTCTACCTTTCTTTTACCTATTTATTTCCTCACATTAAAAAGGAACCTCAGCATGGGTCTCATCCCACACCAACACAGGAACTCAGCTGTGAGTATCTCTCTGTTCTGGCTGTTTAGATCCCTTAACATAATGAAGCACTTACTCCATAGCTCTTCAACTACACCTCAGATTTCCTTAGGAAGTTTTGGGATCTTTCACACCTGTGAGCTGGGGTGCCCAGTTGCTGTGAAAGGCTTGTTTTGGAAGGGAGAGAGTATAAAACCCCAAACCCTCAAAGCTGTACCATGGAATTTAGTTGCTCTAAGCTGTTGTCTTCATCACCTAATGAATCATCAATTCAGCTAAGTTTCACATTCATGCTATTAAAAGACATGTGACAGACACTCTCAGAATAGCTGATGGAAAGCATTAATCTTCTGATAACACTGTTTTCTTCCACTTCAGTGTAAAGCCCGTGTCTCTTCACTGGTAAATACAATTTCTTCCAAGAAATCAGAGGTTTGACTGTTTAGCCACTTTCATCACTGTATTAATAAAAATATTCCTCCAAATACCATGTCTGGGTCTTCCAATGAATTATTTCACCTCCCAGATGAAGTGATAGAGATGCTCAGAAGAGTGAAGGCATCTTCCTTTACACTTTTGAAATTACAAGCAGGCTATTGATGCCTAACAAATCAGCAACATTAACAGCTCCAAGTGCAGTTTTGTGAAGAAGATACTAAAACTCACTGAACTGAATCTTGACTGTTCTCTGCTAGATAGGGCCCTGAAGTTGTTTGAGGTACCTGACATAATTTCCTGAGATTTTGTCTCGGGTTTATTAAACTATAGCACATTCTGTTCTAATTTAATGCCACATGTAGTTTTGAGTGCCCTTCAAATTTCATATAAGACAAGCCTACTCACCATTCACGATGCAGTAATGAATACTGTTAGGCTTTCCTCTGTCTCCATCAAGAGCAACAACAGTAAGGACCTCAGAGCCCTGGGGAGAAATGGGAAATCACAGTCTGTGTGCCAAGATCAGAGCAGTGAAATTGCAACTGCACATTAATAAACTGAACTCCTGTAAGTCGTTCTGCAATGAAGTGCTGGGGGCAGAGTGAGTACTTGTGCTTGTGCCATACGGGGAACACAAAAACGGCCAGTGCCTGCTGCACTGGGAGTGAAATGGCTGCATGGCCATGGGTGCCTCAGCCCTGGGGGCTGGCTCGTCACAGGAACGGTTGGATCTTGTGGCCAAGGACACCTGCCTGGAGCCACAGATAGGGACAGAAGGTTTGGAGCAGCCAATCTGAAACCCAAAGTGTAGTTTGGGGCACTACCAAGATTCCCTCTGACCGCTTCTGTGTAGGCTCCTGTGCCCCATGGCCACACAGTGTGCTGAGTAAGACACAAGTAGCTGCCAAGGAGTCATTGGGTCACTTTGGTCCTTCCTAATTAAGTTCAGACAGGCAGTAGAAGCAAGCAGAGATCACAGAGCAACTTGGCCCACAGAACATCTAGGGCATAAAATTGTGATGAAAATGATGGTGATTTAACTGCCCGTAAAACTTCACTGTATGTCTTTCTGCACAAGTAACATGGCTGTGGGCCATACATAGAGAATTTGTGTACTGGGGACCATTTGCTCATGTGACTGCTCCTATCAGCTCTGAGGGATGAGTGTCACATTCAAATGCTCCCCCAAGTGGCAATGAACTGTGTAATTTAGACCTCTGAACTAAAGTGTTACTGTTTGAGGCTGCAGAACCAGGGAACACTGAAGTAACTGTCGGTGAATCACAAATGGCAACAAGGAACGTTTTCATGACAACCCTTGAGTGAATTTTTCAAACAAGAGCAAGGCTCTGTTAGAGCAACTGGAAATACAGAACTGTATTTATTATCGTTTATGCTGGAAGCAGCAATAAAATCTGCCTACTGGGCAAAATGCAGTGCAGACCCTTTGAAGGTGACAGAGTACTTGTAAATCCTGACAACTCCACCAAGGGGAAAAGAAGCCAGTTTACAAAATGAACACCAAATGCACAAACACCAATAAAATTAGCTATTGCCTCTTTCTCTGTGGAGTTCATTCTACTGGCAAAACCCACACCAGGAAGGACTGATTCATTCTTCCATCATTGTATCATAATGGTGTAAGTTATAAGCTCAAGCTGGATGTAATTAACATTTATTGATTCTCATTTCCATAGTAAACACTAACTCCTGTGTGCACCTGATAGTTATTTCAAGATCTGTATGTTACTATGCGGAATAAATCAATAGACATAATATCATTCATTCTAAACACCTGCAAAGTACACTGAGCATTACTTCTCTGCCCTGCTGAAATGTAACAGCTTCTGCAGTGAACTGCAGTATATAGTCATGCATGGGCTGCAGGGTACATTTTTGGACTGAAAGGTAAGATACAATCTTTCCTAAAACTAAAGGGAAGGTAAGATAAACAAAGTGCAATCACACAGCTAAACTGATCAATAGCCTAATGTTGGGTAATTTCATGGGTAGATAGCATTTCTTGTCATATATACGAAGAAAAGTTTAATTAAGTCTTATGTATCAGGGCAAAAGCTGATCCATACACAATCATGTCACTGCTTTGATATGGAGAAAACTCATTAGGCTGCAGTTCAAGAATATGTGGCTGAAAATGACTGGTTCTCCTAATTATGTCTCTGTTTGACTCAATGTGGTTGAGTTTAGGCCTAGGAGGCCTTCCTGGCCCATGCTGCCTAACCAGCTGTCACTGAGCAGAAAGCTTCCTGCATTTTGGGGATGCCAGGGTTGCTTCTCCCCAGGTGATGCCCCTGGTACAACACAGAGTGTCTGGAGTATTTGGCATAAATTCTGTCTGTACCTTGTACAACCAACTGTTGGTAGCAGACTGATCTGAGCTAGAAAAATAAAAGCACTGTGAGACCACAGAGCAAACAGGCACATTAAGGCTTTTAAGCATGATGTGGTTCAGGTGATGTTCAGCCTGCTTAGGCCTTCAGTCAAGTGCCTCTGGAGGTCTGAGCTACAGAAGAGCTCTTAGTCATTGTCTGGGCTTAGACCAATGTAAATAGGCAGAATCCTTTTTGACTTTAATGAAAACAACAGGAAGCCTTGCATGGCAAATTTCGCAGTAGACGTAAGTATGAGCAAGTCTGAGATTTGGTCAGCTCATTTCACCTAGGAGTCAAATCAGAGCTTAGGTCCTATTTCCAGTAAAGCCTATGCTGGAAACCTTAGGGCCATCTTGACTGAGATGGGAAAGGCTGCCTTGTTCTCCCACAGTTGAAATCCAGAACTTACTGCGAGTGTGTCCTCATAGACATATCCATAGTAGGGAGTCCCGATGAACAGAGGAGGAGTGTCCTGAACATCCTCCACATTGATGGTAACTGTTGTTGTGGCTGAAAACACTTTGTTGTCTCCCCTGAGCTTCCCACCTCCATCCTAGAAAAGAAGTCATTGTCAGATGCCTCTGCTGAAGCATGCCTGCAAATCAGCTTAGGCATTGCATGGACCTCATGAGCCTTCAGAAGCACAGTTCCAGACATCCTTTCTCTCTCTGAACATACCAATTAATCTGTGCTGCCCTATTCCCGTCTCTTTTCCATTTGTCCTGCTCTCTCTCTCTCATTAGGAAAACAGCTTGCAGTGCCTCATAAGTAATTTCTTATATTAAAAGTGATTGAACCAATATATGCAGTCATAAATGATGTTTAGAGAGGGGAAAGGGAATTCAAGGGTTTTTTCAGGAAAAAAAGAACACTAGAAACTGATACAAAAACTTAGTGACCAAGGTCTACAACTTTTCATCCCACATAGAGTCCTGTCATGAACACAAAACAGTGCACAGTAGCAAGGTAGTGCAACTCTAGAGGGATATAAACAGTGTACATGCTCAAAGTCTCCCAGGAACTCCTATGTGATAAAGTGCAAGCACAGCAGGAGCTGTGCAGCCAAAACCTGTGAGACAGCCACGCTGTATAAACAGTCTCTGGGGACTTGGCTACAACCAGCTCTCCATGACTGATACAGCAGAGCCAATTAGGAAGACAACTCACTATTTCAGAAGCTTTTAACACCCTCAGTCTCAGAGCACCAGCTGTAAGTCAGTAGTCATGCTGGTGTGTAAGAGTGTGAATTGTTCAACATGTCTGTAGTACCAATTCTAAAAATTTCAATTTTTTTGAAAAGATACACTGATTTTTTTTTTCTTCCTTACTGCCTCAAAGGCAGATTTTAAGCCAAATTTTGTTACTTCTCCTCAAATGAACCTTGGCTAAAAAAACCCATGAAAACGTCCATACATTTCCGAAAAAATATGAGCAACTCAAAGTTCTCATATGTTACATCAAAATTGCCCTCTTTCCACCCATGTGAGTCTGTCTGTGTGACAAGTCCCCACAGGATTGTGAGAGACTTCAGAATCTATAAACTTTTAATGCCTGTTATGTATTCTCAGCCAAGTCACAGGCACAGTGCTGCTGGGAAAGACAGTGGCAAGAAGGTATGTGCAGCAATATTTGCATGATTTAAATAAGCTCCTGCCATGAGGCAGAGAGAAATGAAAAAAAGAAACATCCACAGATATTTCCAGAAAAGAAATCCATCACTTGTGCTGTTCTGGGTCTAGCTGTGCCCTGTGCCTTACTGTGGATAATGACTGTGGCCCGTTTGCCTGCCAGGGGTTTTTCCTTGTGGTGGTAGGGCTGTGCCCTGGGCAGCATGAGGAGCCCTGAGCTCACAGGCTGATGCTTCTTGAAGCCAGGGCTGGGTACACCAACCCTTTACTTCTAGGTGAGGCTCATGACACAGGTGACATGAACAAAATGTGGGAAACCCCCTCCCAAATCCTCCAGATGTTGTTCAGCAGCAGACACCTGCTACCTTTACTCCCTCACCTTTCCATGTTACCCCCCACGCCTCCAGATGTTACAGCAGGAGTAACTCTGCTGCCTTCATGTTTCAGCAGCGCTTATGTTCAAACTAATTGGTCCCACTCAAACACAACAGCCCACCTCCTCTGGTCTCACATAAAAGCCTTTTACCTTGGCTATGGCAACAACAAAATGTGTCCTTGATTTCTCGTAGTCCAGGGTGACACCTGGTTTGATGCGCAGGACACCACTGTGACGGTCTATGGTAAACTTATTAGCATGGATGTTCTACAAGAAAAGAAAAGAAAAGAAGAAACAGCCAGAGATTACACATATGAAGATAGGACTGCCATAGGGATTAATCTTTTATTTCATCTGCTAAGGGAGAAGACTAGAATAATGATACGGCTTGGGTGAATAATGTATTCGATGAATTTCACCTCTATGCGTTTATGAACAATTCATGAACCAACCACAAGTCTCTCATTATTTAGAATAAATCAGTTACTTGTAATGTAGCTATTTTTAATCTTTTAGTATTTCATTGTGAAAACTTAAACTTTGGTTAACTCAGTTAATTGCATGGAAAGAAGTAGGGAGACTTAACAGAAAAAAAGATGAAGGGAAAAGGAAGAAAAAAGAAATGGTGCTACCCCTTAGTGTTTCAAAGTTCTACTGGTTTAAAAAAAAGCAGGAAGGTTGCATATATAGATTATTGTCAAACACAGTGGTGGTCTGGTGATTTTTGTGATGTACAAACAAAATCTAAAGGACATCTGATTTTGACAGAGGCCTAAAAATGCCTCCCTCCATTCTTCTGAACTGGAGATACCTGTACAAACATCTCTGTTCCTGCATCCAGACACAATGGCCACTGTCAGATAATCTTGGCCATTTCAGCAGACATCACCACCTGCCTATATCATACCTGTGGAGAGGTATTTTTTCTGTGCAACTTGAGAATTCTCAGAGACTGTGCCCAAAGACATGGCAAGATTTTTTTCAACAAATGCACATATTTATTATCCACACAAATATATTATAAACTAGACACAGAATTTTGAAATTGCTGTCTCTTGGTTCATGGACTATCAACTCTCTGGAAAAAGCCCTGTGAAAAATTGAATCCTGCACATGGATCGTAATTTGTGAAATCAAAGCTAAATTTCAACAAGGCACTCAAGGTACTCTTTCATGGTATGTTCAAGCTCTTAACAGGATTAGCTTTAGTGCTATGTAAATATCTTCTAACTTGTCTCCATATTTGTATCCAAAATTAAATATCACAACAAATTGGCTTTGGTTTTTTTGCTTTTTTTCATGTTCCCTCTTGAATAAGGGGATAACCTGGATGAAACTGCCTGTAGGAAAAAGGAATTTGAAGCACATAATGCCAAAAATTGCCCTCATGGCATACAGAAGATATGCTTTAAATCTGGAGCCCTTTCAGTTCTTCACCAGTGGGCAGCAACTGAAAGGGTGGTTTCAGACAGTCACTGCTTTGTCAGGAAGAAGATTTAGTACCTCTCATTTCACACTGTGATCCAGGTATCCATTATGCACCAACCTGCTACACTAAAGGGCAAATTTATGTTTCCAGTGTGTTTTTCTCCCTAAAGAAAGCTATTTCATGCTTTAGAAATCCCATGAGCATACAAGATTACCAGCTAATCTTGCTCTCCCTGTCATTCCAAAGGAGGGGCCAGTAAGAGCCCTGCCATGAGGAGTCCTGCTGGCAAACACAAGAGTGTCAGTGGCAACTCCAGCTCCCTTTACTGCCTGCTGGACCACCCTTGGCTGCTTGCAATCAGAAAACATCCCTTCTGCCAATGCTTATTTTCTTGCGCATGGTACAAAATCGGTCCTATAGGCACTAGCAGCGCACTCAACCCCAAAAAAATCTGCTTTCTGAAATCTCAGTAAATAAGAGATGATTTGTGAAGGTACAGAGAATACTTTACCTGCAAGAAGTAGGTGATACTTCCTCCAGAACCCGTATCTTTGTCTGTTGCCTCAATCTTAAAGATACTGCTGCTGGAGGGAGTGTTCTGTGACCAAAAAGAGTTAGCAGTCACACAGAAGCAGAAAACCAGGTGAGTTAAAAGAAATGAAAAATGAGCATGCAGGGAGGCAGAAAAAGAGAGTGATGGTAAAAAAGAAACAATGCAAAAGCACTGAGGGAACCAAAGAGAAGAAAGGAAAGAGGGAAGAGGTTAAAACTGGAAAACAAGAAGAAAGAAACACTTTGTGAAATAAAAATAACAGAACATTTTAGCTGAGACTGGGTGTATCCTATTCCCACTGTAGTCAATTCTAAAAATCCACACTGACTCACATCTTGGAACTTATCCCAAAAATAGCACACCTTAAGTACCTACAGACTTATTCCCCAAGTTTGCGGCAAATATTACATATCTACCCAAACCCTAAACCAAAAGAATGCAAGTCTGTCCTGCACAACTTGTTATTTTATTGAAAACATATTAGCTAGGCCCTGTTTACATCCTATAGAAGTACATTTCCAGCATGTAAAGGAACTTCACCAACCTCTGGGACTTCGACTATGTAAGGTGTATTGATGAACTCGGGGCTCTCATCATTGGCATCCATTACAAGGATCCTGACTTTTTCAGAAACCTGAAGTAGAATATGAAGAGCATATTATGACTCCCATTATTTATGAATCCCATTATTTCCTGTTTACAGAGGTTTCCAGGGCAGTTGTGCCTGTAGGATGCTGGAACCTCCCAAACATTTCCTGTAATAATCTCAATTAATTTCTTTGAGATGAGGAAGAGCTCTAGACTTATCCAGTCTTGTGGATAAGAAGAGGGTCCCACTTTTGTGGTACCTCTAGTGATGAAGCCCACATCCTCCTACTGGCAGACTGCTATCCTAGCTGTAATAGCATCAGCCCATAAATTGAAAATGCCAAGAAAATCTGTGGAAGTAGGACTGGGTGCACAGTGCCTCAGATAAATTCTTAATGATTAGACACGAACAAAGCTTTATCTAGCAGCAGACAAGAAAAACCCCACCACTCCAGCCTAAGCAAATCTTCTTAACATCATGCTAGAGAAACAGTGTGGGGGTGGGGACAGGCAGCTCTTGGGTGCCCAACACTAGTTCCTATAATGTCACACATTTCTCCAGAAAGCCTCCAGATCTTAGGCACCAATCCAACTGTTCTGGCACTGAAACTTCATAGGAAGACGCTGTAATTCTTAGCAGGCTGCTAAGTCAGTATTTCAGCTCACACTACATTGTAATTATCCTCAAATAGCTGAGCAAGGAGATGAAGTGAGACTTGAGTAACTGTGAGTTCAGTGGCTTTTGGAACAGGAGGTAAGACTAATGAGATTATGTTTTCTGATCAAATGAGATTGTCCCTTTAAGGTAATTTAATAGGAGTAGGTATGTGAGGACAGACAGTTTGACAAGCTACAGCATAATTAAATACTTACTGTACTCAGGCCATCTGAAATACTGACAATAACTTCAATCTCATCTTCCTTCTGTAAATGAAGAAAATTCTTCTGTTAGAGAGACGGTGTTTGTCCTGATTGGAAAAGGGACTGCAGATTTAAACCTGTCTAGGCAGGCAGATGAAAGTAACGACTAATACCACAAAGCAATCCCAGCAGAGGCCAGGAAGACCTCTTGGAAGCTCCAGCTCCTTGAACCTTCTGTGGCTACTGTCAGAAGATGGTAATTCCTGTTGCTTCTTAAAGTGCTCATAAAAATAAGTCACCTTTTTCAAGAAATGTTCCCTAAAATGGCACTTTGGTTAAAAATTCTTTTGTCTTAGTATACAGAATTTTAAAGGGTTTACTAAATACTGTGTAAGCTTCTCAGTGAGGAGATATGAAGGGTTCAATGCCTGTGTTCCCAGAATAAGGTTGCCTTTAGGCATCTTTAACCAGCACAGTTACACTGGCTAAAGGGCTGTGATGTACTAGAGGAGTGTTCTGAAACACTGCTTATACAAATCTCTACTTCCTAATGACAGGAGAGTCCCCTGTCTGAGGATGTGACAACTGTACCTGCCCCTAAGCTCTTGACGGGGTGTGGGTGGGGAAGATAGAAATAAAGAGTACACTTTTCTTTTGAAAAAAGTTGGACAGACAGAAGCTAAAAAATTTGATAGCAATGTTAGTGGCACAAGTCAACTGGAATGCAACATGAAGGGTGAAATATAATGCCTTAGAATTACAAAGTATATTACATGCTTCAGGGGCTAATAAACCGGCCTTGTCCCTCAAAGCCTAAGATCAAATTAAAACGGAAAGAAATTCCACAAACATCTGGAGCGGTGCCATTTGATTGTACCTCTCTGTCAAGCTCCTCGATCAAAGTAACGTTTCCAAGGTTCTTGTCAACAGAAAAGTAGCGTCTTGATCCCGCTTCATAAGTCAGGTCATATGTCACAGGATCTCCTTCTGGATCAGTTCCATTCAGAGTGTACACTTGGGTACCTGAAAAATTGATATTCAACAGCATTTCCCTGTGATTATTTCAATCAGTGAGTGTTTCACTGGTCTGTTCCTTAGAAACTTGGCTACCCTGCAGCAGGAAAAAGTTTTGTCAATTAAACCCACTTACTGGGAAATATGGATAAGCAGACAGTTCAATAGTCCTGATGGCAACTTTTTAGCCAGCTGGTTAAATTGAGCTCATCAGTGCTGGTTTCTGCCACGTTATGCCCTTTCCTGTGGAACTGTACCCAGGTCAATACTGTTCATATCCAAGGGTTTACACAGGTGACAAGCTCTTCACCAGCTCTCAGCCCAGGTGAGCCAGAAGTGATGCTGTTGTACAACTGGGTGACAATCTCAGCAGTACCAAAAGGCCCTCACAGACCTCTTCTTTGTAGGAACACCAGAATTGCAAACTAGTGTGCAGAGAATCTGGCAATCTCCCTTCAGCGAGAGCTCCTGCAGGACTGGATCTGAGCTCTGGAACTTGGAAGGTGCAAGGGCATTTTCATACCTTCCCACTTTCAGAATTAATCAATGCAAAAGTCTTCTTTCCTATTTCACTCCCACTCATTAGCTTTCTCTCATTAAATTCTTTGGACTTGACATACCCACTCATGTTCATACCAATTATTAAATGTTTCAAACTCATCAATGTATTTCCTTCAGAAGCTGGGGAAAGATTGTTATTTCTATTTTTAAACATTAAAAAGTTGGTACCAGTTTTTCCACTAAACTGACTTTGTGTATTATAAATTATAATTCCGGGGGGAGTTATAACAACCATATTTTCAAAGCATGGTGAGAGTGTTTATTCGTATTATTTTTTAAACTTACATGTCTGTCATTCTACTGTGCTTTAACACCTTCATCCAAATAACTTCAAGCAGTTTACAAACACCAGTTAACTGAGCCTGAAATATAAACCACTGCTGTTGTTTCCTTCAAATCTACTGTGCCTTGGGTAAGTTACCTGAGATATTCAGGTTGTAGAGGTTTAAGCACAGAAACTGTGCTTTACATCTAACAAAGCCCTCCTGCATTGGAAATACTACAGCCAAGTGACTCACTGGTTACTAGTGAGTTTTGCTCATGCATGGAACCCAAATATAGGATGGGAGGATCCCTGCTAAGAAAGTTAGCATAACGTTAAGGAAGAACACTAAGACTCTCAGTTTTGAACTACTCTGGTGGTCTTGAGTTTGGCAGGTTTTCAATTCAGTACTCAAAAGTGACAATCTTCTCATCTCCTCTCTTTACTAGCATAGATCACTGACCAGATCTTGTGTTTAATTCTAGAGCCTTGCCCACACCACTGACAAGTCAGTTTCTCAAAAGTTTCCTCACTCTTGCAAGGCAACCTTTTGAACCTGATTTGCTTCTTCCTTGGCATGCGAACTGTGAAGTTGCTCAGAGGCCTTACTGGACATGGGACATCCAGTCATCAGTGGTGATACTTGAAAAGCATGGCTGTCTTCTTGTCATAGCAAGAGATTATATCAAACCATGCGGCATCTGTGCTCACTTAGGAGTAAACTCTCATATGATAATTACCAGGGCAATGTTTGGGCAACTTCGTACAGAAAAATATTACATTGCAAAAACCAATGCACCCACCAGAACACTAGCAAGAGACCCTGTTACAAGCTGGTTCAGCCAGCTAACAAATAATCAAGACTTGCAAAACAATTCACAAAACTACAAAACATTTTTCCACATTTTTCTTGTACTTTCACCACAAAACAGAATGGAAAATAACAACACATCTGTAAATGTGATCCCGAAAATTATTAGGAAAAGACAATGAGCAGCATGATGAGACACTTCTGACTGTAACAACTCTCGAAACACAAAGAAATGAAAGGAGAGGAATTAACTGGGACTGATATAAAATAGGATCCTGAAAGGACATCTGCTTCCTGATACAACTATCTATGTAAGAGACAGAGATTTGAAAACTGTGGAGGGTTTTGCAGCACCAGCATTGAGTCATTTATTTTTGTTTTTCAAAAGCTTTGTCTTAATATAACAGCTGGGTCCAGTTGGAGATTTAAGGTGTCAGTTGTCATCATCTCAGTGATATCCCTATAAATATAGTGCTTTTCTGCAGCCTTTTTTTGGTCATTAGTTGTCTCTACTTCTCAATTGTTTTCTGCCCTTCTTACTGCCTTTTCCTGTCCCTTGCACTTGACACAATGCTTGCTGTCCTGCCTGTTTCTAGCTTGTGTGGATGTCTGCAGCAGCTGCTGAGCAGTGCTCTCTGTGCTGTGAAGAAACAGGATGGACACCGCATCTGGGCTCTCTTGGAGCCTGAGAGCAACCACCAGGCACAAGGTCTCTGCTGTGACTGCCCTGAAATCCCAATACCAGCAGTACACAAATGCAAACCACTCCTCAGGGGGCACAGGGCTAGAGAACAACAGACTGAAAGTTTATGTGAACCCACTTGAACCTGGGCTTGTTCTTTAAATCTCACGGTTTCCTTTCCTTCCTTTCTTAGAATTTTCTTATAAGGAAGACAGGAATTTTCTTGCTGCTAAATGTGAAAAGAAATATTGATATTGGTACAGACTGAGATTACTGAGCTTTCTGAGCAAGTAATGATGGACTTCATTGATCTTTACACTGGACTGTTTGCTTTCTAGCTGAAGCTGATACTTCATTTTTCATAATACAAAATACTCGCATGCCTTTTAAATTAGATTGTAGATCAAAATTTATTTTCTAGCTCATTATAATTCCTTATTTTTACCAAATAGTAATTTCACTGCACAGTACTCTCCATATCATTAACACCCCCAGGAACACTTCTCAGCAGAGTGTTAATGCCAATTAAAAATCTGTTCTCAGTGTGCTGCCTCTACTTGCTGAAAAGGAAATAAATGAAAAAGACAGCTAAAATCTTACAGAGGATACCAAGTAAACAGCCTCTCCCTCCCATAAAAATACGGGAATAGAAAAGTCTTTACTTGAGGATATAGCAAATGCCACTCTTAGAAGAGCTGGATATTCTGAGTACCCAGGGGATGATGCAGCAGGCTGGGACAGGGGAATCCTGGGGAGCTACTTGCTGCTTCCTGCAGTGGCTCCTCCCAGGAGCAATGCCAGACTTTTTCACTCTGTTTTCCTACTCCATCTTAAAAGTCATTTGCTCCCTGCTCTGCCATTTGGGCTGAATGGCTGTCTCATGATGCCATTTCTCCATTTTACATCATTTTTGACTCAAATTTAATCACAGTCTTTGCCCTGGTCTCTGGGGCTGGTTTTGCTTTTTCATTGAAGACACACTCTGCCTCTCCGCTGTGCAATACTCAGCAGTCAGATCCTCTCCCTGTCAGTTACACAAGCCAAGCAGATTTTGGAGTCATGCTCAGTCCTGCCATTGTCCTTTGCCACCACAGCTGACATCTGTTAACAAGATGCTGAGAGGGACATGCATGGCCATGCTCCCAGGACAAGACACCTCTGTTCCTAATGTCACAGCAAATACCACTTTGCCTGCTCTCCACCTGTCTCAGCCAAGGGCCCATTTCCCCAGCAGGAAAGGAGATGGACAGTTAACACAAAGCTACATAGGGTTGTTTTGACACCAAGCTCACCCCAAGCACAGGGGAGCTCAGGCTCCTGCAGGTCATGGACACACACCACGACTACCCCAAAGCCAGCTCCTTTCCCATCCCGTTTGCTACCACTCCTTCTGGACCATGCCCAGGTGACTCCTGCTCGCTCCCTGCACCCTGGTCGACCAGCAGGCTGGCAAAGCAGAGACACAGCAGCATCAGCAGCCCAAAAGCCACAGCTGCTACAGCAGCAGCCTAAACACACCCTGCAGCTGCCAGTGCCTGTCATGGAAAGGTGGGATATGGCAGCAAGTGCTCACTATGGGGCCTGGACTATCACCCCATGGACAGCAGCAAGATGTCCGTGTGGCATCCACAGCAACCAGCTCCAAGGAGAAGCCATCTGAGTGCAATTTCCTGCTGCATCTGCAGTTTCTTTCAGAAGAATCAAAACAAAATTGAAGGCTGTAACACCTGTGAGTTCTCAGAGCATCTCAGTGCAGTGCTCAGCTTTGCAGGGGGCTTTGCTCTGTGCACTGCTGGCCCTGCTGCAGGGGTGCAGAAGGCAGGCTGTGTTTAACACTTCTGCTCTGGTAGCTCCCAGCTTTCCTAGAGGTGGACCAGGGCGACAGCAACAAGGAAAGAATGATAGTTACCACAGGGGACAAGAATGCTCTCCACAGTCAGCTGTGAATGATGGGAAGAAAGGAGACCAGGAGGGTGCAGGAACAGGGCAAGCTTCAAGGATGGAGGGATCTGAAGGGATCAGTCACCCAGTGGTGAGTAGCTGGCAGCTGTAGCTTTGATCAAAGAACTGCCACTGCAAACTGGCTTTTCACGGGAGGAGTGCCTTCTTGGGGCCAAGGGAAAAAACAGAAAGGGAAATGCAAGGAGATCATGCAGAGACCTACAGAGCACTGATGATGTTTGGGCTTTGAAAGAGTAATGAACTTATAAAGTATGCTTCAATCCTCTGCTTTGCAGCTGTTCCCAGCCCCACTCTGTCCCTGCTATGAGGCTTACAGGGATTATGGGGTAAGATGAAACAAACAACCTGAAATAGCATCCCACTCCTGCCTTAAGACCTTGATTAGGAGCACACGCACATTTTATATGTACACATGCAAAGAGCTAATTACCCACCTGCTCTGCCAAGCCACAAACACCAACTGCTATTTCAGTTTATAACTTCTCCCATTCTTCTCAAATCTGACACTGAAAGGGGCTGCTGTTCTGGCCCCTCTTACCCTGAGAGGTCTCATGCCCTGCAGCAATAAATAGGATCTGAGAATCTGCAGGTATTTTCAAGCATTCATGCAGAAATAGTACTTGCTGGTTTTATGATATCTTGGTACACAAGTTACAACTATGTGTAAATGAGCAAAAATGGACAAGGGAAAAGAAGGTCAAGTTAAGGATGATATGAGAATGGTAATGAATTGAATGTGTTCACAGCTGCAGAACTGCAATTTTTCTTTCTACAGCCACACAGGGAATCCATCCTGTCCTTTCAATGTTCCCAAATGTTTCATGTCCCTTGCCTACAGATGTCTGGGAATATAACTAACACATACTACTTTGCAAACCACTTGCAATCTCAGCAGGGTCAAAGACTAAAATTTCTGGAGGTTTATTAAAGCTGCTGTCTGTGGCATTGCACAGATCAGACACTAGCTGCTGCCAAGAAAAGCATCCTGCCCATGACTCCAAACTTTATGTGAGGACATGGAGGATCTAATAGCAACCTGTCAGTTTTTGTAGCACATAACCTGAGTTAAGCCATCCAGAATCAAACATATGGAAGTTTTAATTCCCCTGTTTTGTCACTGATCATCCTGCTCAACCTGAGAGACGACTGCAGGAGTGTGGATTCTTGGGACTGCACATGGACATGGGAGACCAGATTCCTTCTGGAGGAGATCGGAGCAAGTGATGAAGAACAATAGTCTCCTCTGCAGTGCCACAGAAGAGGGTCAGACTCGTAGCCATTTAGCACTGAGCTCTGGCACAAAGATCTGGCTGTGGTCTGATGTGAACTCTGGTCCTCTTGCCCTGTACAAATCTGAAAGCACACCCAGCACTGCAGCACTGATGTGTCAGTGCTGTTTGTGCCCTTCTCTGTGACTGTCTGCCAAAGCCTCCCTGAGGTGAGGCTATGCTGACAGGGGCAGCAGCAGTTTGTGTCAAGCAAATCCCAAGCCACCATGTTCCAATGGAACTCCTGAAAGTGCTTTCAGAAGTGAGGACCTTGCAGTACTTACAGCTGTTTGTCAAGGTATTCTGGCAATTAGCCCAAAGAAGTACTGGAAGCTGTGTGACAAAGCAACCACACTTGGTCTTCTCAAAAGTAAGGTCTTATCTCTCTTTCCCAAGGGTTTCTACAGGTCTTTTGGAGCTTTCAGAGAGAAGCTGCTTCTCTCTTGTCTTTTAAAACACATTTATACATCAAATTAGAAGAACAAGCCAGCCAATTTAAACACATGTAAGCACATTCTGGATGAATCTAGTCAGCAGGAGGCAAAGCAGCTCTCAAGACAGAGCAGCCTGAGCTTTATCACTGCTGCAAGCAAAGCACAAACTCTCCAGAGACCTCTATGTCCCTAGTCTGGTTGCTAATGTTACAAAAGCACATCCAGAAACCCATCACATATATCTCATTATTCTTACTCGGGCTAATTAGGAGAACACTAACACAAGCTCTGATCCCTCACACTGCTGTTTTGCTGTAGAGGCACACTGCCCTTTTTTTGGCTGCTGGAACACCAGATCAGATGCAGTGGAAATTACTGCTGTACTTCACTGCTGCAGGGAGTGCTGTCATCTGAGAGACCATGTGGCGCTGCAGTCCTGACATGAGGGACATTTTTGCCCATGTTGTGGATCTGTGCCGTCTTTAGCTTCTCATCCCTACACAGGTGCCTGGAGGCTCCCAGTGGTGGCAGGGAGAGGCTGTGCTCTGTAAATGTCTGCAGGCTGGCACCACACCAGGATTGGGAGTTGGATGGCAAGCGAGTTGTACTGCCTGCAGTTTCAGTGGTGGAGCTGGCAAGCACCACCCCAAACAAAGGGAGTTGGGGTCCCGTTTTGTGGCTGTCTGGCATTACAAGCCTTATCTACACTTGGACAAGTGATTCCACTGGCTAATCTAACTCCAGCAATCAGCAGAACCGTAGGGACTGCCAAGGCTGAACTAAGTGTGGTTTCCATGAGAATCCAGGCAGAAGTACAGCAAAAATTGCAGCTCCTTGGTCTGCCTCTGGCTTTTGCAAGTGCCACTACATTACTACATTACTGCTGGCCTTCAAGCTGAGGTTTCCACTTAAGCTTGACCAAGCTTATAGCAAATTCCTGCTGCATCATAAGCAAGCTGCTTTTAAGTTTGTCGTTGAGATGTGCCACTTCTACACTATGTGCTGCCTTCTCTCCCTCCTCTTCTCAAGGTGAGCAGGTAAAGGAGAATTTGCTGCTTCCAAATACCCCTCTCCCCATGCTTCAGCAGGCCCAGCATGGGCCTTGGATGACATTAACACCACTGGGTCAGAGATGGAGACTTTGCGTAAACCCAGGCAGCTGCTTCCCAGCACAGAGAGTGACCTTGGTCTGGTTTAAGAAGGTGTGGGTGCCAATGTCAGGCTTTCAGTGCAGGCTGTGCCCTCTGATCCCTCCCTCATCCTGGCCTTCGCCAGCTGCCTAAGCCCTGGGAGGGGGTGTTGGGGTGCACTCCCTGTGCAGCCATATCTCTCCTCTGCATGAGGAACAAGTAAAGGGGTGCTTTGGTACCCACTTTACATTAACTAAATATTTTTATGGATTTAGCCTGTGAAAGCTACAGACAAACAGAAGAAAATCCTAAATAAAATCTCAGTGCAAAGTTTGAAGTGAAGGTGATGTTCATCACTTAATATATTTTAATGTAATTGTTTAGGTGTTAGGAGATTATTTTTCACCCACAGAAAATATTGATTATAAATCACCTTTTGTTCTTATTTAACTCAGTGCAACCACAGTTAAAAGCATAAATAGACCTGCCTCAGTGCTGAAATCTGAAAACTGTATTAATTTTTGAATTTTCAATAAAGCAAAACTAAACCTTTTTAAAAATCATCAGTTATTTAGACAAAGCAATTTTTGCTGCAAGTGGAAACATTTTCTACAATTTGTATGTAAACATTAAAAATGTGTTTAGAAAAAATCATGCCCCTTAATTTTCAATGTACAGCTTGCTTTTATCATGGCTGATAAAATTACTAGAAGCTAGGCTTTCTTCTCATAAGCATTTACAGAATTGGTAAGAAACCACAAATGTATTTCTGACCCCAAAGGTCTGTGCTCTGAAGCTGTGAATAGATTGGTGGACCAAGAAAGAGGGAGCTAGAATTCATGTTTTAAATTGCAGCTACAATTCAAACATGTAATTTTAAATTTAGGCAAATTAAAAGCTTGAGAGACAAAAACAAGTAACATCACAGCATATAACAACAACCTACAAGAAAATATATACTTTTATCATAAGAGCAAGCATCTCCACTTTCACAGTTTAAACATACAAATTTTAATACTGACCAACAGGCGTGTCCTCCGAAAGGCTGAGAAGTGCCATGTTCCCATTTGTGCTTCTGGCTCCATTATCAAAGAAATAGGGGGCATAATTTGCCTGAACTGCAATTAAAACAAAACAGAAGCCAAACAAAAGCACTTTGTAGGTGACAGTTATTTGGATGGCTCAATTACCTGACTCTCAGTAAACAGGAGTTGTTTTGGGAATACTAGGAGTGCATAACACACCCAGTTGCTGCAATAACACACCCAGTTGCTGCACTGGACTTTCAGAAATGTATCTCTATAGCTATTTTTAATAAAATTACTTCTACATGCCACTGTGCCAGTATTTACACAGCAGGAAATGGAAAGAGTATATAAAACCCCTCCAAATCAACAGAAACAAAACAAATAGCAAGATGTCCCTAAAAAAAAATCTCGCCCAGCTCCAGACAGCTTCAATGAAAAATTAACTTTTTCACCTGCAATGATGGAACACCTCTCCCCTACTCTACACATACAAGCCCGAAACTTTCCCAGTGCCTTGGTGCCTTACCCAGTTTTCTTACCCAGTGCTCTAAGCACACCCTGCCTTAAAATTATGCCTACTACATGAGCAATTAGCCATAATTAAATACTTACTTGCTGCCAGACAACAGCAAAGTTAAAAAAAAAACAAACAAAAAACAAATTAGTTGTCATTCTACTGACTGACTGTTAGAGATTTAAAATAGCCCATTTAAAACAAAACTGCACGTATATAAACACAGAGGGTAACATTTGCACAAGGACCAGTAGCCAAGGAAAATATTTCAGAACAACATTACCACATCAGTAAGGATAACTACAAGATTTAAGGTTATGCTTGCATTCTCCTATATTTTTACTTAAAGTGATTATTGTACTCACCCAGGCAAACATGCACCAAACTGAGAAATAAGGAGGGGGTGAAATGCCTTACATGCTTCATCCTACTGAAGAAAGAGCCAACTTCTTCTGTGTTATAAGGGCTTAGTTTTTGTTGGTTTTATTTATTTTTTTTTATCTCTGAAATGTCCAGGAAGGTACCCTTCAGACTGATGTAGCAGAGAAATGTGGAAGAGGCAGTAACAGATGCTAAGATGTTAAGCGGATGACACGTCTTAATTTCTGAGGAATTTAAAGAAGCTCCTTCCTACCACCTAATTAGACCAATTACTTTGCAGGGAGCTGTGGGACTCATCTCTGAGACAAGATTTGGAGGAATCAGTGTAACTCTCATGTTTTGCTGTTGGTACTGTATTTGTGCTGTCCAAATATACAAGTCAGGGAGAAGGTAAAGTAGAAATTTGTTTTCTTTCTGAACTCTATCTTTAATTCTCTGAGCCAGTTCTCTGTTTTTAAGAGCTAAAAGAAGTTTATCTTTATTTTAGCTCTGGTAATCTTGAGAAACTACAAAACAAGAAAATTTAATATTAGCAAAAACAATAGAAATGATTGATACCATTTTAAAGAATGCACTTATGATAGCAAAAAAATTACACAACATTGCATATTGNTATATATATATATATATATTCCAATATACTATATGGTTAAAGATCAGCCACACTGAGGATGTTCACAGATAAACCTGTTTGAAAGGAGCTCCATCAGTGACAGTAGGTGACTCAACCACCCTTGTGGTCCCTTCCAGCTCAGACAATTCTGTGACTTGTCTTTTAAAGATTCTGCAGCACCTGGCTGCCAAGCACTGAGATGTTTACATTGGAGCTGGGCTGTTTAAACCTGACCTGTGGCAAAGCACTTGCCCTTTAAGGATGTGTTAATGGAGTTTTCTGGGTTATTTAATTAACAGTCAGAGTGAAAGAAATGTCTAAGAAATTAATCAGTCAAAGAGTTCTCCATCAGAGGGCTTTAAAACGTGGCAGGAGCTGCACATGCTGCCTAGCAGGGACCCTGGCTAGGTGGCTGCAGTGGCACAGGTGAGGTGGGCACATGCAGCGCAAACACTGAAAGCAGGTGCAGAGCCAGGAAGCAGCAGCTTCACACAGGGCAATAGTGGAGGTCTTTGGCTCCCTCAGTTACTCACATGTTTTATCACTGCTTTCTAAAGTTTCAGAAGGGAGCAGGTCATTGTTCCCTAGACATAACCCCACACACAGAGTCTCCCCTCCCAGCCCTGGCCTGTGGGATGCAGAGCTGAGGATGGGCAGCACTGCAGGGATAGCTTTCATCACTCATGGAGGGGACTGACAGCCTGGCCAGCTCCAATATATTTTTCCTCCAGAAGAAGCTGTCACACTTTTATAGTGTATCTTACCCTGACCTTGGCAGGGAGAGCAAATGCTGGAGGGGGCCATGGGAGAGGCCTTTGTTGCAGACACAGTGCTGNCTTTAATTCTCTGAGCCAGTTCTCTGTTTTTAAGAGCTAAAAGAAGTTTATCTTTATTTTAGCTCTGGTAATCTTGAGAAACTACAAAACAAGAAAATTTAATATTAGCAAAAACAATAGAAATGATTGATACCATTTTAAAGAATGCACTTATGATAGCAAAAAAATTACACAACATTGCATATTGAAAATGCAGAAGTCAAAATGTTCTTTTTATGAGTTGGCCTGATCATTTAATTCTTAAACTGCATGAATTGCTGAAAGCATCTTTTATTTTCAGCAAGAAATTCTCAGCATACTAAGAAGTGTGTTTAACCACCAACACATCGAAAAAGTGGCTTTTTAAAATTGCTTGTTTTGACATATAGAAGGTGTTTGTACTAACTAAATATATATATATATATATATATTCCAATATACTATATGGTTAAAGATCAGCCACACTGAGGATGTTCACAGATAAACCTGTTTGAAAGGAGCTCCATCAGTGACAGTAGGTGACTCAACCACCCTTGTGGTCCCTTCCAGCTCAGACAATTCTGTGACTTGTCTTTTAAAGATTCTGCAGCACCTGGCTGCCAAGCACTGAGATGTTTACATTGGAGCTGGGCTGTTTAAACCTGACCTGTGGCAAAGCACTTGCCCTTTAAGGATGTGTTAATGGAGTTTTCTGGGTTATTTAATTAACAGTCAGAGTGAAAGAAATGTCTAAGAAATTAATCAGTCAAAGAGTTCTCCATCAGAGGGCTTTAAAACGTGGCAGGAGCTGCACATGCTGCCTAGCAGGGACCCTGGCTAGGTGGCTGCAGTGGCACAGGTGAGGTGGGCACATGCAGCGCAAACACTGAAAGCAGGTGCAGAGCCAGGAAGCAGCAGCTTCACACAGGGCAATAGTGGAGGTCTTTGGCTCCCTCAGTTACTCACATGTTTTATCACTGCTTTCTAAAGTTTCAGAAGGGAGCAGGTCATTGTTCCCTAGACATAACCCCACACACAGAGTCTCCCCTCCCAGCCCTGGCCTGTGGGATGCAGAGCTGAGGATGGGCAGCACTGCAGGGATAGCTTTCATCACTCATGGAGGGGACTGACAGCCTGGCCAGCTCCAATATATTTTTCCTCCAGAAGAAGCTGTCACACTTTTATAGTGTATCTTACCCTGACCTTGGCAGGGAGAGCAAATGCTGGAGGGGGCCATGGGAGAGGCCTTTGTTGCAGACACAGTGCTGTGCTGCTGCCATGCTGTGGACAGGGCTTGTGGGGCACCTGTAGATCCCCTGGGATCTACAGTGCTGCTGGCAGCACACCTCTGCCTGCAGGACAAATCAACTGTAAGGCTCTCAGAAGGAGAAAAGCAAAACTATTGGGTCAGCATTAACAAAACTCATCATCCATAATGGAATTTGCCAGAGAATGGTACAGAGAGCAAAAGGCTAAAGAAGGCTGCAAATGGATCAGACAAATTTATGAAGGCTGGTTTCACTGATAACTAACGTGATGACACAGATGCAAACCCTGGTTCAGTACAGCAGTACATTATCACCTGCCAGAAGCTCGGAAGTTAAACCAGGGAAAGGCTCTTTGACATCTTGATCTCTTTCTGACCATCTCCTGTGGGATCAGACCTTTGTTCTGACTCTGTATGATTATATTTGTAGAGCACTACTTACAAAAGCTCCATGTTGAACTGATCTGTGACTGCAGCAGGGTTCTGCAAAGCTCAGGGAAACCTGCAGCAGGCAACTATGAAAAACAAATGTATTTTTAGTGCATTTAAATTCATGATATGGGGATCCAAAGCTGAAAAGTGTGTGGAAGCACATACACATATAGAAGATGGATATAAATTTAGTCCCTATTGCAGATTTAATCATCCCACCACTGTCAAAAATAGTATTAAACCACTGATAAAATCACAGAAATAGACCTGCATGGTGCCCAAAAGAAAACATAAATAGCACCTAAATGTCTTCTCATCTGCCTCCTCAACCCAGAACTAACAACACACTTTTTTTCCTACTGAGTATTTTCCTAGAACAAGTGATGGAGAGATCCTGTCAAAGTTAATAGCTGTCTGTTCCCCTGGTTGCATCCCCTGGGGATCTGAATCTCTAGGGCCTGCATCTCCAAGGAAGCAAAATGCCTCCCTCCTGAATTTCAATGAGTTTGAGCTCTTAATCCCCTTACAGTTTGAAAACCTAGTTAATATGTGTTTATGCACAGTCAGATCCATACCTAACACAGCAACATTCGATAGAGTAGTTTTTTCTGTCAGAAAATATACTTTGATCAAAACCAACACAGCTTATGGATCCAGGCTCATTTTGATGAATTTTCTCCTTTGGAAGAAAAGGGGCAGGAAGGGGCTTCAGGAAAGCAGTACCTTCTGTCCCAATGTTTTTGGGAATGGAAAGATCTCTCTATGTAAATGAAACTTTCTATTTCATACAATTTTAGCATATCGAGTAGCAAGAAACATAAAAGAAGAATGAAATATACCCATCTGATCTCAATTATACCCACCTGATTTCCCAGGGTTTTGTTTACTATTCAGTATGAAAAACATGCAGAAAAGATTCAATATCTTCAGAGCAGAAGTTTGGGTGACTGATTAGCAATATCTACTGGAGCTTGTTAGACAATCTGAATTTTTATACAATAGAAGCTCAACTGTTGAAGGATGCTACAATAATGTAATGAATATTTTTCAGACTTCCCTGCCTCTGACTGCAGCTGGGGTGTACTGGGGCCAGTGCAGCATGGTTGTAAAACTGCTGAATTGTGCACTGAGAAGCCCCCTGAGATGCCCTGAGACATGGAGGCTTTTCTTCCCCCAGGACAAAGCTACTTCCCAACATGAAACTAGATCATTGCTGGGCACGGGGCCAGACACAAAACCAGCCACACAAAAGGTCAGCTCCTGCCCTGTTATCTCTCATCTCTTTGAGCTTTTGAGAATCTTGGAAAATCCAGAGCCCCACCATGTTCATTTTTTTAGCCCTAAACCTTAAGCCTAAGACTAGTAATCCTCCTTAATTAAATATGGCTGAAAAGAAAGGGGCTTTCACCCCTTTCACTACCAAGAGCTGCACTTTTTCTGTTTACACAACCTGAATGGGGGAATTGTGGGTCCCACAAAGACAGCTGCTCTTGAGCCCAGTCCCAAAGCACAGCCTAAAATGTTGGTCAGACTAGAACTGGGAGCAGATGCCAACATAAAATGGCACCTAAACTTGCCCAGGAGTACCGCCTGTCCCACTACACAGGAATGCCATCAGGAGCTCGGGGTGGGGCCAATGGGGGCAGTTCACAGGTGAGGGAGTGAGTGTCCTGTTGTGCCACTGGAATCCCAGCTGGCACCTGCTGCCACCTGTGCTGGCAGGCTGAGCAGAGGGCACCAACTGAGCTGGCACCCAGAGAAATTACTCTTTCCACATTGTGGGTGGCTCTTCCACCTCAGGGTGATCACATCAGAGTTGCCCACCTGGGGAATGCCTGCTTGGCATATAAATGGGAGGTTTGCATGAGCTGCATTTCGATCAGTTTTTGGCTCTTACAGGCATTTGCAATTTAAAAATCGTGAGAAAAATGAAATGAAAGAAATAACAGATATTATTTTCCACTGTCCTGCTTTGCTTTTTAATAACTATGTATTGTCTTCTGATTTTATGCTTCCATTTTCCTCTGTTCTAGGCTCTGGACAAGTATTGATAAGTAATAAAGTTCGCACCCATATAACAACAGTTCAAGCTACTTTTTTTATATGCTTGTCCTTGAATTTGGGATGTATATGACATTAGGCATTACCCTAGAGAGTAGTATTCAGCATTTTTTGTGTGCACATTTGTGTGGGTAAATAAATTCAACATAAAAAGTGCTGGACACTTTACATAAACCTCAGCAAGTGCAGAAAGACACCAAATCACACTGTGTTTGTAAATTACATGCTAAAAGGGGCTGTGGGACTTACCATTGATACCTAGAGGCATTATGCACAGCTCAGAATTCCTCATGCAATTCTGCAAAGGAAAGAAGTGGAGCCTCAGTCAAATTTTCTCAAAACTCTTCCTATTCTCACATCTTTGAGAGTGAGTGGGAAGTTCTTTTTTAGCTTGAAAACGAAGGAAGAGGCCTGACATAAACCATAAGTAAGACAGACACCCTAACAACCCTGGCCCCAGCTGGGCCGTCCCTTGCACACTGAAGGGTCAGTTCAGCAGCAAGTCCCACAGCATGGTGTGAGCAAGAATTGTCTCAGCTGATCTCCAAACACCTTTAGAGCAGCAGAACATGCTGAGGTAAGGTAAATGCCATGCACTTGTTGCCTGGGTGTTTGCTGCCTGGCTGGCACCTGGGAGGAGTCAGAGCACTCTTGTTTCACCAGAGCTGAGACACAAAACACACGGCTCCCACCAAAAACCAAACAAAACACTCCTGCCTGCCCAAACTACATCATTCCCCCTCCTAAAAATCTCCCTGCAAAGGACTGAGATATGACTTGTACTGGGGCATATCATCACACTCCACCAATTTCCATTAATACAGAATACAGATGATGCTGGAAGCATCCAGGAACAGCTGTTCATGACATTTCAGATGACTGGTTTTGCTGGTGAAGAATTTTACATGACCCAGATTTTACATTTTCATAGCACAGCACTATACCTTCTGTCTGATTGCTGGGAGAAACTATAGGAACTGGGGAATCTGCAAAGCCTGGGCCAGTTTGTTGGCAGGACAGAAAAGACTGAAGTCCCTCTAAAGTCTTCAATGCCCATCTCTATATTTTGAATTACCAGCTATGGGCGAGAAACGGACATGCAGTAGGTCAAACATTGCTCAGTAGGAACTAAAAATGAGAATCAGTACTACCCTTTTGGTGGTTAAATCTAATCAGATGTGTGCTTGAGGCCTTGGCCATTATCACCAAACTCTGATCCTCCCAGTTGCCAGAACAAATATGCCACCTCCTAAATGAGAGTTTATGCATCTCTCCACAGCCTATTCTCATCAGTTGGGATATGCAAATTTGTTAAAATGACATGGAATTTTTGGTAGTCATGACAGATTAAAATGCAAACAAATAAACACTTCTTTCTTCCTCTCACTGTTATTCTCTTGTTATGAATTGAATGAATTTAATATTCTAAAAGGAAAATGAGCTCAATGTTACAGTTGTGACACATGGGGATCTAAGTTCAGTTTTTATATCCAGCACAGACAGTCTATAAATAATCAGCCCAAGATCATTAAATTCACATACAAGTAATCAAAAGATTCTGATGTGATCATGAGTGATCTTGGTTAAATTTAGAAACCTCTCTTAGCTCAGTAATTCCGGGCTGAAAGTGACACTGTACTGTTTGGTTTAAGGCATTTAAAGAACAACATGAGTTGTAACTTGGCTGTCTACACATTTTTTTTTATATTGCAGCTCCACTAAGCAGCTATGCTAAACCTTGGCAATGAGCAGGAGAATGGTGAAACTTGGGTAATATCATAGGATGCTTTGTGGTGGAAGGAACAAGCTCGTCTTGCTCATTTGAAGTTTAAAGCTCATCTAGTCCAAACCCCTGCAGTGAGCAAGGACATCTTCAACTAGATCAGGTTGCTCCTGAATGTTTCCAGGGACAGGGCATCTACAGCTCCTCAGGGCAGCCCATGCCAGTATTTCACCACCCTCATCAGATAAAATTTAGTCTGATAAAACACATACCATGAAAAAGACTTTGTAACTCAACTGATCAGGAAGATACACCCACAGAGCAGAAGAAGGAAAACATTCCCCATTCACAGAAAGGAAAGCCAAGATTTAGAGAGGTCACTGCAAGCATTATATCAACTTGAGGCCCTTGGGTTTGAACACCCCCTGTTTTGGATAACAAGAACAGACACACTCACCTATGATGTTCTTATCTCCAAAGGAATTAAGAAATTACCATGTCAGGAAAACAGAGGGGGAGCCGACAGCAAATATTTCCCAGTTTTAGCATTTCCACAGTGTCTTTAAAACAGACAACAAAGTGCTTTCCCAACAAAATGGGGTGGGCATTTTTTCCACACAGGTGAAGAGATGGTAGTTTCATCCCATCTGAAAGAAATGCTAGTCAGCCTACACACCAAAACTCGCAAAGCATTTGCCTGCATGATTTATCATGAGTTATTGTCATTCACTGTGGGTGGCAGCAGAGGTTTGGGGAATTCCTGGGGAAAAAAACGTAACTTCATCTCAGCTACAGCTTCTCCTGGCTTTAGTCTGCCAAAAAGTGTTTTATAGCATTTGCAAAAAAGGTGCTGCAGGTAACTGAGGAAAGGGGAGCATTTTGTGCAGCTGCTAAGTAATTAAAGTTCCTGCTATCCATTTTACTAGTTTAGAGGCTTTTAAAGACCACTGCAAAATCCATTTACAATTCAGTAACTTTGCTTCTTTGGAGCTATGAATCACTCTCCTAGTTTTCTTTTGACAGGGATGGAAAATGAACAAATAGTCCCTAGAATATCCAGGTATATTTAGATAGCCTACATTCATTTCAGCAGCATGATCTGTGATGGATGTGGTGCTGTGGAGCATGACACAGATCTGTGTGAAGGATGCCAGTTAGCAGCAGACAGGCAGTTCAAGTTATTTATGAAAGAACTAGTATTGCTCATTGTTTTGCCAGTAAAAATTATACATATAACTCAGATCTGGGGTGTGAATAATGAATAAATCAAGATTTTATAGTTTACTCAGTGTGGCTGAGGAAAATAACGAGACTTGTTTAGGCAGAGCAAAGAAACACTTGTGTTCTCCCTATAAATCTCCTGGCTGGTGTGCATGCTGTGTACATCCCTGTGTGGATGTCCTGCTTACAAGACTGTAACATGATTTGTTGAACCAGGGGATGTATGAAGATGAAACATGCTCCTTTCACTGCCATGTCTGTTCAGTACAGGAATGGCATGAACACAAAGACTACAGGTGAACCAAAGGCCTCACTAGAGATCAGCTCTGAACCACACCAGCACTTTGTCCACAGGGGCTGATGCAGCCCCTGGATTTTACTCAGGCAAATGTATGACACTGTGACTGCAGGCGGCTCTTCCTATGATCTCTCATGGGCATGCAGGAGTGTGACTTAAACCATTCTCAAAAGAGAATGCCACAACTCAGTAATTCTCACACTGGACTAAGTGACAAGGTAACTTACCTTGTTTAGGGTATGGAGATCCAACTGGCCAGGGCATCTCAGCCTTTCCCTTGGATTGCTGTGTCCAGAGGAGACCTGAGTATCCAGGCAGCCTTATACCAAAGCAGTGCTTGTCCTTAACCTAGAAAACAAGATATGTGTCAACAGATTTTCTACTACAAGAATATTAAATACTCAGCTTTGAAGTAATTTACCTCCAAAACACATGGGACTATTGTTCTATTCCCACTTACATTTTCCATCAAATATCTGCTCTGCCTGGAGAGATTTCTACAATCTGTGTGTGTATGATGGTTCTCAAATCAAGTAGCTTAACCTGGTGAGAGCCCAAAGATTGTCTCTTCATTCCTACTAGCTCTACCTATGAGCACCTGTGCTCTCACCATCTCCTCCCACACTTTCTGCTACTTTATCTCAAAATGCTGTACTTGGCTTTTTTTTTTTTTTTAACAATCTATCGATAAGATAAATCAAGAGAACTACATAGCAAGAATCTCAACAATAGATGTTGAGGAATTAATAAAATATCTGAGAAAAGACTTTCACATCTGCTAACTAAGATTACACAGTCCAAAGTTATTGCAGTGAATGCTGAAATACAAATTAAATGACAGAAAGATATCTTCGCATACTGTGGCTTTAAGATGATTATATGGGGCCTTGAAACAGAGACGTTCAAATCCTGTAAGTGTCCTTGGTGCAAAAATTAATGTCTGAAAACAAAAAAGGCCATGCAGCACCATTTTACAACATATTTTTTGAAAATATACACTCCAGTCAGTTTCATGGGCAGAAATTCATGGAGACAAATTAATGTAGTTCAGCACTTGAGGAAATTCAGACAGCAGAATTTCTTTGAGCTCTCACATAGACAAAGAAGGGGTGGGGGACCATCATGCCAAGAGGAAAAATATTAATTTTCTATGAGAATGAGAACTGACAAGGAGAAAGACTCAACATGTTTAGGAACAAAAGAAAGCATGGAAAGAATGCTGAGGAAAGAAATAGAAACTTCTGTTCAAAAGACAGGAAAAAGTGCAAAGCACATTTTATAATAAAATTTTAAAAAGCAGGTTGACTTTACTGCTCAGACTCAAGGACCTGTTGTAAAAACTGCTGAGTCTTGACTTACATGTAAATTTAAGAGCAGTTCATTTCAAAGACTATCAAAGGTGAAGCTTACAAGGTTAAGGTCAAGACACACATAGCGTTTTCTCTCTTTTCATCAACCCCACTCCTGAAGATGCGTGCAGAATAAAGCAGCAGTATAGGTATATATTTAACTAAGTAAAAGGAAAATGCTGAATTGTTGGTACACTCAACATGAAGATAAGAGCTCAGTGACAATTGCCATCACTTATTGTTTTCCAGGTTATGGAAGTTAACAACTGGAAAGCCACTGTAGTCAAAAAAAACCCAACTGCTTTTAAAAGGGACTTGAAGACACTGCTGCATTATCTCAGCTCATACAGAATCCTGGTTTTACCCACCTCACTGTTTCTCTGATAGCATTCATAAATGGATGGACTTCATCACACTTTTCTTTTTTCTGATGAAAACATTTTCCCATACAGGCATACAGATCCCTTGGGGAGAATTCTGTGATGCATTGCAGGTTTTAGCATTGCTTGGTGAACAGGCCACACAATTGGCACTGACTGGGACACAGGGTTCTGGGACAATGCAAACAGGAAGTTTTGTGTGGATGACCCACCTAGCAAAGACAGCATCTTCCAGTGCATTTCAGTTTTGGGAGATAATTTGAAGCACATGCTACAGAGATTTGATTTTCAGAGACCAGGCAAGCACCAAAGGATGCCCCAGGAATACGTCTTTTTGGCCCCTGAGGTTGGCATCAGTGCTAAAGACCAAACAACATGACAAAACCAAAGCAGAAAAGCACTCTTCTTCACTGACCTAAGCAGCACCTTGCTTGTCAGGTACTTGAGAGAAACCTTGCTGCTGTTTGGCTTTTGCACTCAGAGTTCCTTTAGCCAGGATGTATCCATTGCTGTGACTGCACCACACATCACAAATGGAGTGCACAGCAATGGAGCTGAATGATTGTACAGGTCCCTGGTGGGCAGTTAACAAACAGGCATTTTTGTGTGGTGGAACCTTTGGATGCTTGGGCTCCAATGCCTCCTAGAGCAGGTGTAAATCATCAGCCCTGAGTGTCTGTGCTGTAGGAGCAATCAGCTCCTAAAGGAACACCCCAGACGCAGCCTGAGCATCTGACAGGAACTGGGCCTGGTGTGAGAGCTTCTTGGGAGAGCTGAGGCTGTTGTGGCTGTGAGGCTGCAGAAGCCAGAGTGGTCACGTTTATCTGAGGATTGCTCACAGGCACATAGTGACCTGATTTCTCCAATAACGTGTTCAGAGCCTGACCAGATGGCACTGTGAGTGTAAGGTGCTTATCCTATAGGAAATCTGTCCTTAGCTCCCTTGTGGAGCATCAGCCTGAAGATGTGGAATTAAATCCCTCACACTTAAGGATATTCAGTCAGTACATCTGAAACACACAAACAGATGCTGGCACAAAGATTGAATGACAACGTGAACAAATACATAACCAGATGTTGAACTTTTCTAGCAGAGATCCCACCACTGAGACACTGAAAACAGAAGTAATTTCTGGGAATTCCTTCTGTGCTGATAGCCCTGCTCTAAGAGCAGAAGACAAAGCATGATGGAACAGTTATTCAGGTGTTCAAAACCAAGGTAGATTATCCAATGGCTGCTGTAAGTCTTATAATATGGAAAGCTACTGGGAACCCAGGCATCTGTGGATTGAAACCAACACCCTTACTCCTGCCATTAGGGAGCTCTCTTTGCTCCCCAACAGCAATTAAAAATGAGTTCTGCAGAGCAGTTGGCTATGATGAAGATAACCATTTATATCTAATAACTGGCTGTTCTGAGGTAAAAAAGGACTGTGTAAGTGGTTTTCCCCCTCAACGTACAAGAGGGACAAAAGAGACAAACTTTGGATAAATTCTTCTCAGAAAAAACTTCAGTAAAAAGTGCACATGCATCTGACCTGCCTCCACAATCTGACAATATTTTCCTAAAACTCTAGTTAGCAATCACTTTGGACAAAACAGAGTCAGGCAACAGGTCCTCAGACTTCACCCAATGAATACTGACACCACCATGAGTCTTCTACTCAGTTTTGGCAAGAATTTCTGTATCTATAGAGGAAATATTTATCCTTCTGGGATATATTTTATCTGAGTTTATTGTTTGAGATGACATTGTTCATGGAGGAGTGTACTTTTCCTTGGCAAATGGGATCACAAGGAGTTGCCTCTGTAGACCACACTTTGGATAAAAAGAACTTTTCCAGAGCCAAAATCCTGAATTCCTTGAGGATATCTGGGCCCTTTCATCAGTTGTGAGCCAGTCTAGAGAGCTAAAAAGTCAACATCAAGAACCCCTATTACGCCTTTTGGGATAATATTTTGTATAAAGAACAGATACTTTTACTTCTCCTACTACCCAATTAGAAAAAAAGAGATCCCAAAAGTTACCTCTACACCAACACTCCCTGTCAGCAGGGATCATTTCTCCTGTGCTCCTGACAATGCACAGTCATAGTGCCAAATGAAAGAGACTGATTTGGTGTTAGCTGGTGGCATTAAGCTGTAAACAAAGTGAGGAGCCACCTGGCTCACTTAATTGACAGGGTCAGACCAGGATTCAACATCTGTTCTGTCAGGCATAGAGACACTTCAGAAACATCTTTATTGCAACTTAAGGGCTGTGCAATTTTCTTGCTTGACAGCTGAATGCACACAAAACCACAAGATACAAAAAATGCATTTGTCAGCTTGGACAAGATAAATTTACTACTTTATATAAGCATACAGCTTGTGTATTTTGAAAAGCCAGTGAGCAAATATGTTTCTCTTCCGGTAATGCCAGACAAATAATGTAGAAGTGAAAGGAAAACAAAAGGAAGAACTGTAAGTGAAGCCATGATCAGATGGTAACTCTGTTCTAGCACATCGGGAAATGGCCTGGTACATAAGAGTCAAACTCTGCTGAGGAACTACTTTCAAGAGGACACAACATTCTGATACCTCTATATGAAGCAACTAAGCATTTGGGCAGCAGTCACAACCCAGGCTGAAATTATTTGGAGGTTCCTGCTGTAGTCTGCTCAGCCAAGGCTAGGATTTTAGACAAGAACCATCTTTAACTGGACTAGCCCCCAGCCAGGGATTGAGGCCAGTCTGGGAAATTTAGTGAGTAAAAACACTTAAGTGCATTAAATTATATCCTAGGATCTCTCCAGAGATCCAGAGTATTTCTGTAATAATTGTGTTAATGGTCTCTGGGGCTTAGGCTTCTGTTATCGGAGGAAACATTTTGCCTGAAGGAGGGTTGGAGTGTTTGGAAGGTGTAAGGCAAAGAGGAAAATCATAGAGCTTTTTTCAGACATAAAAGAAAAGGGCTTAAACTCACATTAGAGAACAGAATCTTCAAGCCTGTTAGTGATGCTTTATACAGAGCTGTAAACACATGGCCATATTTTAGAGAGAAAAACCCTGCTGCAAACAATACCAAAAATGCTTTTTACATTTGCTTGTCATTTATATTCTACAGATTCTTTCTGCAAGCTCCACAAGACAATAGGAATAAAGTAAGTTGGTCCCCTGACCAGCAACTGAACAATGAAACACAATTCCTTCATCAACCTCCTGATTCAGAGGTCTTGCAAGGAGGACTGGCAGTTCTTTTATCCTTGATATAAAAAATGCTATGCATGGTCAGGTCTTCAAAAATAGGATACTGAGTGTCAGATCTACCTAATCTCAAAACCAATATGAAAATAAAGTAATAGTGAGTGCACAGAAGACCCAGAAATAGGTTCAATTGCTCAGTACAATAGAAACATTCCCAGTAAGAGCAGGACCCTGAGTAAGTGCCCATAAACTTGACCTTTTGGAATTGCATTTGCCTGTGTGTTACAACAGACGTCTGACTGCTCCCATTCAACTCCCCCAAATTGTGAAGGGCACCAAAACCATTTCTATCATACTGACAATTATGTTAAGAGACAGAGTAGTACTATGAGTACTGACAGAAAAATTACTATTTGCAATCTGCAATTTGCCCAGCAGCAGAAAAGGTTTCTAATCCTCCTCATGTTCACTAGAAGGAAAACTGAATTAATGAACAAAGTAATTCAGTTTTAAGGACTCTTCCCCAGGCAGAGAAATAGCAGCAATGCAGAGGACAGTAAGGAAAGGACAGAAGATACATGACTAAAGTATCAGCAAATGCTTCAGTTTCTCTGTTATTCAGCCCTTTGGTATTATTCTTAGCATTTATTTCATGGTCCAGTAAGCTTTGTTTATTGAGGTGATCACACAACTCCGTTGTCTTGAAAGAACAGCTGCCTTCTGGCTTCAGAGGAACAGATGAAATCTGATTAGGTTTAATATCTTTTCAGTATGCTCTTTAATAATCACCTGATGACACTCTTTAGGAAGTTAAAAACCATGCCACTTTGATTTAAAAATCAGATTTAGCGTCCTTGGAAGACGTATTGAAAAGCTTACTTGAATCTGGCCCATCATCATTATTTTAACAACTTGCTTATCTAGTTTCTCAGCCCTTTCTAAATTATGAGTTTTTTATTATTTGTAGAGATCTACTTCCAAATGGTTTGCAAGCACCAAGCACAAGGGCTGCAGGAAAAAACATCAGTGATTGATGATCATACAAAACCCGCCTTTGTCGATATAAAATAAATTATTCAAAGAAAAGGTTAAATATGCATGTATGCTGATAACTAGAAATAAAAGCATCAGCCCTTCACCACCTTCTAGACAATTCAGAAATGCAAACCAGTGCAATCCAGGTACCTCTTCAACCAGTTCTCATTCTCTTACTTGAGGAGCTAAAAGCCTGCTTGGTGCAGAGGAATATCCAACTGACACAAAGTCTGGTGGCAGCCAGACAAGTTTGCCTGACTCTTTCTGCCAGGTTAATACTAACAAAGGTGCCTGAGTGAAGGAATGAATAAACAGTACTGAAGCCTTTCCCCAAACAAAAAGCAATGTGCACTCATGTCCTATCTGGTAAAGGAGGGTCCTCAAGATAGTGAAGCACTGTCAGTTGTGCATGTAGGCAGATGCTTTTTCACCCTCCTCTCAGTCTGCTCATTTTAGCTGTGGAAGTGGTCCAGGAATCACTGGATGGAATTGCTGAAGACAAGGCTTGCAGTGTTTCCTTTTTTCCGTTGAAGGCTTTTTAAAACTTATACCTGTAAAACAAAGATGAAAAAGAGAGAAAATGGAGAGTTTGTTTAGCTGGGAGTGTGGAGAATGGAACAAAACTTTAACATCTGATGTTGAGCCATGTTTGTATAGGCAGGCTTAGACTAGCAGTGATCTGAAAATAAACAGGGATGTGATGGCAATTTTTTTTCTTTTCATTAGGTTGCTGGAGGTCACTGACTCCCAGCAGCCTATTTTCCCTTTAATGAGAGTACTCAATCACTGAAAGTTTGCTGCTGCTGGGTTTCCATAGTCAGGTGAAGGTCTTCATAGACACAGGATGGTGCTACTGTCTCTCAGAGCTTGAATTCTGCAACTGACACATTAAACATTAACACATTAAACAGTATCTTCCCCTTACTATCATCACATTCTCCCTATTTCCTGGTCAGAAGCCACAGACTGACATTGGCTTGAAGCATTTACTTTCTGGGACAGCAATTGTTCCTGATGAAATGACAATATTCTAGGAAATCAGTGGTTTTGCATCAAAAGAAGTAGCCAGTGTGGTTATATATGGTTATACATAACCCTCTCCTCAAGGCATGCTGAGCTGGTCTCAAAGTGGTTTTGCATCTTGCCTATGGCACATGCCCAGCACAAAGAACAGTGCACAGCAGTGCTGAAAAACAGTCCCTGTGCTTTGCCTGCAGACTACAAAGCAAGTAATATCCCCCTAAAAAAGACAGCACAAGTCAGCCAGAAATCTCATAGCAACAATACAAAACAAACTCAACATTGGACAATTCCAGTCAAGAACTGCACATTAAACAGAAGAATTCAGCTTTGGGCAGTTGCTGCATTCGGCCCAAGCTTTTACAACAGCCTCTCAGTAAGAGTAGATCAGATCAAGCATTTTGATACAAGCAGATCTGAGGAAGTCATTTGCAGCAGAAAGATGCACCCTATACGGAAGCAAATAAACAACAATCCCTGACCTAAAAAAGGTTTGGCTGCAGGTAAGGACAGGAGATGATTACAATTGAGCATATTGGAATGCTCAGAGAACCATGGCAAAGTGTAATGGGACAAGCAAAGATCATAAAGTATTACTGTGTTTGCAGCAGAGGAAAGCATTTCAGATTCCCTCTGTAGGAGATCTCTGTGGTGAATTTACAGGTTTTAATGGAGTGCTTCCTTTGTACTCCTTTCTCCCCCTCAGCACAGTACCTTCCATTGCCCCATGAGACCAGCATCACTGGACTTCACACCCAGGAAACAGCAGTCTGCTTTCAAAGGAGCATTCTCTTTGCAAGCCCTTTTATCAGAGAGTTTTCATGCCTGTTGCATGTACAAAAGCCTGAAGCACCCCCTATTTTGGCAGACAGCAGAAAGTACTGAAATTGAATAGTAACAGCTGTGCTGTTCACATGAAATCTCAGTAACATGGAAAGGGTACAGGATCAGGCAGGCAGCAGCATGTGCAATCCGGCTCAGGCCAGCAGAGACAGAAGCCACCTCTGTGCCTCTGGCATTGCATTCCCCAGGCCTTGTGGGCCAGCTGGGAACCTGCTATTGCTCAAGTCCTCTGCTGCTACTACACCTGCTGATTAAATGAGAAGCCCCAGACTGCTATAAACCCCTGACCCATAATAATTCTGCAATTTGTTCACTGCTCCTGGTACCAATGGGACTCTGCCTATAAAGTAGAGCCCATGATTCAGCACTGGGAGACTGGACAGGAAGGAAAGGCTCCAGTTAAAGGAAAACTGTAGAGTAACACAAAGATTTCCACCTAAGTTATCTAAATACAAAAAAGTAATAAACTATTTAAGATATTTTATCAGATAGAATGAATTGCTTGGAACTTCAAATTAGTAATTTTATGATTAAAAGATTAGAAATAGGAAATAAACTATTTTAGATCAAATTTTTTATCTTTAGAGTTTAACAAAACTTATCAGCTAGACATTTTATTGAATTTAGAAACATTAAGATTTAAAATGCTAAGAATGTAAAGAGCATAGTAATCCTTTTATCCTAGACTTGTTCATGGTCTAGCTTTTTTTCCACCGAGGTCTCACGGAAACCAGGAATATTCATGTACTTTTACTTGCACAGTCTTTAGACACACATATTTAGGACAAATTCAATCTCAGTTAATTCTTGTTCTTGGTAGAGCTGTGGGTTCAGCAATTGGATTTTTGGGAATTTACACAATCACAATTTGGTTGATCTCTCAAAACATAAAGATGAATGCAGCCACAGATGAATGGTGATGTAATACAGCAGGGCAAAGCCAGGATAATGTTTCACTTTTGCAGCTGTTCTTATCAATGAGGAACATTGATACTCCTTTACTGAGACTTTATCGTATTTCTCGTGATTGTTTTATACTATGGGCATTAATTGGATTCTAATCTCTTCTAATCTTATTTCTTCCTGATCCAAATACTCAGTAAGTTTCCTAAGAAAAAGAGAACGAGTTCTCAGTGATACGATGAAGCTAATATGTACCTGCATGGAAAATTCTGTAAAGTTTGTAGATGGAAAATACCCAGAATGTTGAGATTTCTCTCTAATGATTACCTAATTCATCTAATGAAATTGTAAACTTTTTTACCTTTATCTATTCTTTTCTTGAGTTTGGGTCCTTTTGAGCAGCAGAGTTTTCTACCCTTCTGACCTAAGGGTGAAAAATAATACATTAGCAGTGGAGACAGGTAACGCAAATAACTGTACATATACAGTAAATGTGTCAGAGTCCACAGACATTTTGCTTACTGCATTTACCACTGACATCCTTGTATGGAGAGATTCATAAAACAAAGGATTATCATGACTGATTTTTAGATCTTTGCACAGCTTTGTCCCTAGTGTGGAACAGGAATTTATTTGTTCTTTTCCATCATTACTCATAGATACATCAGATACACGTTGTGAAGATTTCTTTATCCTTCGAAATGTCACACTGGCAGGCAATACAATTATAGTTACACCACTTCAAGAAAATATAAAAAATTACCACCAGGAAAAAAGAGCATCTCTGTGTCCAGATGCACAGCAGTGTAGAATAAATTGCTTTGGATGGGCAAAGCCACTGAAATATTCCCTCCCCACCACAGCTAAATAAGTGAGCTGCTCACTGCAGTTGACATAGTATGTGCTGGCCACAATAAAGGGGAAAAAAAAGGTTTACTCTGGAGCTGAGGTGGAGCAGAAAGGACAGATGATTCCTCATCAAGAAAATCTAACATAGGTCAATGTTCCTGGAAACTGTTCCTGAGGCACAGTTTAGAGCCAAGGCTGGTGATGGAGGCTGAGCTATCTTATCACCATAATTTACTTCTGATATAACAGGTTTAACATGCAAAGTACATCTATCTTGCACACCCAGACACTTTCACATTGGCACTTACAGATAAGGAACAGTGTCCTTTGCACGTTTCCTCCCCACCTTCTGACTCACTGAAGTACCATGCACATCAACAAAAGGGGAACACTATTACAGGAACCTGCAGGTATTCATTTGTGTTTTATTGATATGGCCATCTCCTGTCCTTCCTGGACAGGCTTCCTTTATCATCCTGAAGACACATCTAGAAAATCTCCAACTCCCTTTGCACTGTTCCTTAAGTTTTCCTCAAGAGTCATGGAAAAACCTGAATAAAAAGAAGTAGAAAAAGCAAAGGGAACAGAAGGGCTTCAGGTACCACTGCTCTGGCAAATAGCTCTACCATTCAGCACAGACTCCAGTAAATGAGAAAACTGGGCAGCTGGCTTAATCAATTAGAAAAACAGCTTCCACATGTTTCTCCATGCTCATATTTACACAAAGCAATTCTTAGAAGGTTTCTAGAAAATATCAAGCATGGCAAGTCTGCTGTTCCTGACCTTTGGACAGTTAGCTAATTTTTTTTTCTTATCTCACATTTATTCTCTACATCTTGTATAAAATACCCATTGTTAAAAATCATGGTGAGTCTCAGAGATTTACAATATCAAACCTCAAATCTGCACAGGTAACTCTAGACTACACCTCTCAATTTAAAAATTCTGCTGAACTGTCCTGCGAATGCACAGTGACATCTGCAGAGAGGTGGCCACAGACAGATGGAAAATCCTCTCTTTTCAAGATTTTGACTGCTCCGTGAATTCGGAATACTGCAAAATGGTAACTAAGTGCCTCAAGTACTAAAACTGAAGTGTGGAATATCAGTGGTAAAAACCCCAACCAACCAACAAAAAAATAAAGGAAAAAAAATTAGACTGATTGAAGATCAGAAGAGTTACTCCCTCCTGTTTCACTGTTCCATAAAGAATTTCTCATATACTCTGTTGACCTGACTGATTCATGTTCCCTTGTTTCATAAGGGTAGAAACTTTTTCCATTAACATATTTCCCACTACTGATAAAATTATACTATTTTTACACTGGTGGATGGCTGGTTATCTACTGAGAAAATATAACAGGAAATATTTTCAGAAGAGCAGGTTTCAGAACACAGATTAAGGTAAAATTAATCCTGCTGTACTACAGACAACAGGCAATAACAGAGGAAACACTACTGTACAGACCAAAGCACTGATATGCTACCACATTCTGCAGTCTAAGTCCTTTTCTAAGTCCAACCCTCCTTTTCATTGTCAAGCTTTGTTTGTTTCCTTTAGCATAGCAAATACAAATTTTATATCAAAAAAGGAAAGAACAGGAAAAAAGAAAGCTCTTTTAGAAGACTTTATATACTGTACCTTCTACAGCAAAGACATTGAGGCACAGAAGGCAGACAAACAAAAGGCCACAAAGTGCCAGGAGCTTCATCCTTCCAACTAGTCACGAGATGTTTCTGAGGAGGCTGAAGGAGTGTCTTGGTCTTCAGCACAACCTCAGCTTTTTATAAGACAGAGCCAAAGGAATGCTATAGTCAAAATGGGTGGAGATTTGGCCTTTGTATTGCACCTCAACAGATGAAAAGAAACAGCACTTCCTATTTCAAGAGGCAATTTACTCAGAATCAGACAGCATAGAGAGTTCCCTACCAGTCACACAGGAGCTTGGAGCATTAAAGTACACAGGGATGCTCTGAGGCAGAGTCCTGGTCCCATGCTTCCCCCTTTCCAGGGGACCTGGTGTGCTCCTCTGCATACTTGGAAAAGCAGAGAGCACAGCAGAACCGAACCTCTGTGGACAGTGATCAGGGCTTGAAAAGGCAAACCAGACCCAGGGTGTTTTAATCAAAGCAATTGCTAGTGTGTTGTTACCATAATTAACAAGACAGCTGGTTAAGCAACAGATTTCTGAGTTTACTATTAACTTCTCAGTTTCTATTATATCTGAATTATTAAGTTATGGAGATTGCAACTAACAGTTGAGATTAAGAAGTCATCAAATTCAACACAGTATCAAAGTTCACAGAGTGTACTTTAAAGAAAAAAAAGAAAGAAAAGTCCTTCAAGGAGGCATCAACTATAGAGCTGTGTCTCTTAAAAAAGGCAAAACGTTCAGGTTTGGCAGCATCCAATTCTCCCAGCTTAATCTGGTAAGATTTGGGCCTCTAACAACAGAATACCTTATAAGCTATGTACCCTTAAAAGGTGGGAGCAATATCCACCTAGACTTGGAATTACAGCAGTATGGAAGGCTTCACTCTGGTGCACATAAATTGCCCCCAGCCCCAGTTTCAAAGGTTTGCTATTTCAGATTTGGGATTTGGCTTATTTCTTGCACTGCATCAGCAGCCTTCCACATTGGGTCACCCCTTTATCTACCAAATTTAGCCCCAAAACCTTATTTCTGCATTCCTATGTAGTAATATCCATATATGGTGAAGACTGCTAATGCCTGACAGCCTTTTTTGGTGTGCCAAGGCCGGCATTACCAAGGTTCAAGATCCAAATCACTAACAAAACTTGCTACAAGATAGTATTATATTCCAAGTGCTTTATGAAAGCCCTGCCTCGCACTGGGACACCTTGTTCAGCCTGCAGTAAGGCCGTTAGTTCACATCCCTGCTGAGCACGTCAGGAGGGACTTTTACACTTCAGTCCATGCAGAGAAAGATGAATGACAACAGAGCAACAACGCTGTTGTTATGATCTCAGGCTTCTTTTGAACATTGAAACATATGGGTGCGAGTCCTCATTTTGTACCTTTAAAGTCAACACTTTTGCTCATTAAAACTGAATCAAATAACATAAATCCCAACATAAACTGAGTATGTAAAATGGAGCTGGTCAGCCTACTCAAAAATGTTTGCAGAAGATTTGAAATGTCAATAAGGCACACGAAAGTGTTGGTAGGAGAGCAATTTTTCTTCAACATTCAGTCAGGCTGTCTGAGTAGTGGTAGCACTGAAGCAAGGATTTCACTCGGTAATTACAGTATTTTATCTCCATTACACTTTCTGAGAAAGTTCTAGGCAAGCTCATGTACTGGGGGAAGTGAGTGAATATCTGTGTGGGGCTTAGTTGCCAGCTGGGGTTAAACCACAAACATACCCAAATAAATTTTCATGTCTTTTTAGCCTTAACTAGAAGCATCACCTTCTCTCTCTGTGTGCATGATAAGAAATAAAAAAATGAATATAGAAAAGTAACCAGATGAGAGATAACTTGAAAACAGAACCTCATCACATGATGGCTACTGACATTTCTAACTATGCTCATTTAAACAAAAAGTGCTGCCAACACCTACCTCAAACCACCCCCCCATCTTTCTTTTGAAGTGTTTACAACATAATATTGGCAAGAGAAGTATTTACAAAGACTGGTTTTTCTAAATATACATCACTGCACTGTAACTTTACCAATCACCCCAAGCAAGAACAGCATGTGCTACCTGAATGCCCCACTTGTTTTCTGCTTGGAAGAGGCAGGCTGCTACTTGGTCTCCTCTGTAACAACAATCCAAGCCTTCCAGCTACTGTGATGGGAAATGAGGCAAACCTGTACAGTCATCACTGCACACCCAAAAGCCCCAGAGATGGTTTGATAGGAACAAGAACAGGTGCCCACTTTTTCAAGGACAGCATCTGTTTGAGGAGTTTGTGCTGTCTTACTGTCAGGCTGCTCTTGGAATGAAAAAGGAAAACCCAAAAACTTCCAAAACTAAAATACTGCATGAATTTATCAATATAACTTATTGGGGTGAAGGTATTGTAAGCAATGTATTTATTTTTACCAATTGTGAGGTCTAGTTGCAAACCTTTAGATTCATTTGAGTAGGTATTGGGGTCTAAGCACTGTATCTTGCTTAGCAGTTTAGAGAACAAACAGAGCTGAGGAAGATTTTTTTTCCTCCTAAACTGAATATTTTCAGAAGAAATTTTGGTGCTTTATATCTTAAATTTCAGGCTGTAAAAGCTGATCATTGCTGTGGTTAAATCCTGTAATTCTTAATGCCCTGTTTCATATGCTTCTATAAACGCTAACATCACAGGAAATGTTAAGCAAACTGAAAAAGAAAGACTAGAAGCAATGACCTAGCATTATCTTTAGACCTGTCCTGAGATAAAAGTCCTTACCAAATAAGGCTGCAGAATATTCAAAATAGTAAGACAGAACTGTGTCAAGGGAGTGGCTGGAGACAGGAGATGGAATAAAACCACAAATTAATAAATAGCCTGCTAACCTGTGTCCTTAGAGTCTGTCAGCTGAAAGCTTGAGGCATCTGAATGATAGTCTTCTGTAAGACATTAATTTTATGAAATGACCAGCAGCTGCTGTATGTCTTTCCAGTTGAAAAAATGCTGGGAAGGAAAATGAGTGCAGAGGTCTTTCTGAATAATCCAGGGAAATAAGGGATGCATCCTGAGATTTGCATTATGTTTGCATTAATACCTGGTGTTCAAAAGCCACACAGGATGTCTCTCAAAATCTTAAAGAAAGTACTTTGATTTCTGAACGTTAAATTAGGCTTGATCCAGAGTCTTCTTTTGTGCTTGCCAAAAAGAATTTAGATAAACTCTTAAATTTGCAATCTTCAGAGAGTCATTACTTCTGGAGGTGGTATGCTAATATAAGATTCATTAGTATTTCTAAAGGTCATGCCATTCTAAGAAGAATCTGCATTTTTTATATGAAAATTTCTTCTAACCAGGTTGAAGCAGCTGTTTGTGACACAAGGAGAATAACATAGCTGGAGCAAATCATCTCGTTAAATTTAGAGCTAAATGAAACTAACTTTTGAGCTGTGAGAAGGAGGAAACATTAAGAACTTTCAGGATACAAAGATAATTTAATTCAAGTTATGGTGAACCAGTGTAGTTAACCAGGAGCATGTGCTGGCCTGTTTTTGAAGGAGGGAACATGGTGTAGAAACTGAAGGCTGTAGTAGCAGTCACTATATGAGAAACAGAATGACAACATCTGGAATATAGCAACTAACAAAGATCAGAATGAAGAATGACTGAGGTTATAATTTCTCCTAGCAGTTTATGGTGAGCTGATAAACATTTTGAAGACTGTCCTGGAACAGGGTTTAAAGTATCTTTGACACAGCTTTTTAAATGAGTGTCCTGCCACTCAAGTTGTGCCTGCAAGTAAAGCCTCTGCAGAGCTGCCAGCTGGTGTGTGTGTGTGAGCCTCATGTGCTGTTCAGGGTGGGTCTAAGCTCTGTGTGTTCACTCCATTCTCTTCACAGGTCACTGTCCTGGATAGCTCTATTAAAGTGGAACTTGCAGCTCTTTTTATTTTGCTTGGTTTTAACTTTCCTCCTGCTGGCAATGTGGTAAAGGTGGAACAAAAGATGCTTCCCCTTTGCCCCTATTTACTTAATGTGCACTCTCTCTGGTTTTTCAAAGTCTTAGATGTGATGAGGTTTGTCGAGTTGCTGTAGGCTCCTAAATGCATAATGAAATGAGGCAAGGGTTCAGGCCAGAGGCATTTACATTGGGTGCAGTGTTCAATGTGTATGTGTGATGGAAAGACTTCTTTCTGTGGTAGCCCAGTCTTCTGGTTCAGGCAAGATGTGATTTAAGAGACTGGTTTTGACAGTTAATCTGCCAGAGCTCACACTTCCATGATGGGGTGATGAGAGGAGCTGTGTAACCTCATTATGGAGTATAACCTTCTCATTGTGGAGGCAGATCTGTTTCCACTGCATGTTACTTCCCATAAAGTAGGGAAAAACAGGCAGGGAAGGTTATCCCTCCTGCCACTTACCATGGCTCTAAATGATTTGTCCTTGTTTCACTCAGCACTTCTTTTGCATTGTTTTTCAGAAAGATGATAGAAGAATATGAAGTCTATCTGGCCTTCTGTCCAAAGTAACTTGCCTGGCTGCCCAATGCTTAGTTCCAGAAAACTTGGTAAAGGAAGTGAAGTGGCACAATGACAGAATGTCTTGGCCAGGATCTCACTCTTCTTCCTGAGTAGATAAGGTGTTTATTACTTCAGCTGGCAAGCCTCCAAAACAGAAACACTGTGCAGATGTCAGCCCCTAGGCTTTTGGAAAGATTTTGAGATTGTTCTGCATATTCATCTCTTCCTTAAAAACATGAATAAGCCCTGTCTCTGCTATCTGATAGGAGGTGGTTGCAGAGATAACAGAGTGTTTTGTCCTGATGCTGTTACGTGGCCACTGTCACCTCTTCCTGGTTGTTCGGTACATTGTAGATATGTAGACCATTCCATAGAAGCAAAATTAGTTGGTAATAAAGTCCAGAACTTGAACTAAGGAATTTAGAGGCTAAAGATCTTTGCATTTCTATAATGGTATGAATTTCAACTTTTCTTCCTGCCACCTCCTATAGAGAGACATCTGAGGAGAACGTTCCATTGTTGATTTACTGTCAGCTTCCTAAAGTCCATTTCAATGCATTGAACACAGTCTGTCCACCAAAGTATTTATGGTCACCTCAATTGTACTTAATGCGACTAGGAAGGAGTACAAGAAAAAAAGACTTCAGCAGCAATGGCTTTTCTTTTACATAGAAGTTTGATGGGACAGGAGAACTCTGCTGAAGCTTTTAAGAGCCCAAGTTTTGTATGAATCCATCTGTGTATGAGATAAACAACAGAAGAGTTTTGCATTTCAGCTCAGCTGGTAGTTCTTCTCATCCCCTTGCTACTCAAATATAATTCATAATAACATGTGGAATTTTGTTTTCTTATATTGTCTTGGGTGGGAGGAGGAATCTGATCAGTGGCTCTTGCTCCTACAAGTTCTTGAGAAGTCCTGAAAGAATGTAGTGCTACAAGACATGCAACTCCTGTTTGGTTTTGCAGTTGGGTTTTAACTTGTGGCATCATTTTTCTTAGAAAAGATGATGATGGATGAGGACTTATTGCACAGCATAGGAAGAAAAAAGTGATCTTCATCTCTGAATGGAGCATTGCTACAGTCAGGAACAGCAGGGTCAGTAGATGTGCAACATCTTGTGTCCAGTCTAGGTGGGATGATGCAGTGATTTTAGACCTGAATGCAGTAAAGGAAGACCTGTAACTCCAAGGCCATTACCTTGACACAAGCATCTACTATTATCATGCCTCTGCTATCTCTCCATTGCAATGGTGCCGAGTTAGTGTCTAGGGAGAAGTCTGGTACTTCCATAGACACCCAGACCACCATGCAATTTCTAAAAATGCCAAGTTAGTATTTTTCAAGGGAGTTATGTTTAATCCTGGATTTTCCAGTTAAAATTTTAATTAATTTTTTTCTGTGATAGTGGTTAGAAGCTTTTTGTTTCCTTCCCTATCCCACTTTATTTTTTTGTTGACCAACATTACAAGAACATGTCATGATTTTTCTTTAAAGGAAACTGTTATAATTAAAACACAGTTTCAGTAGTTCTTTTTGGTGTTCTTCACTAGCAAGAATACAAAATGTAGTTATGTAATACATAATGTATTACAAGGTTGCTCATTCATACAAGGAAAAACAAACACCACTATATTGCCATAAAGGTTTAGTTTCTGCACACAAGCTCATAAAAGAAATGCCTTACAGCAGTACTGAGGATTTGTTCAGAAGCTTAATGATGTCTGCAGGAACACACCAAGTGGTGTCAAAACCGAGTGAAGGAATTAGCAAAGATGGTATTTTCTGGACCTATTCCTATTCATCACTGGCAAAGGAGAGGTGGTTAGATCTAAAAGCCATCACTCTCAGACATGTTGGGTTTGTGTTTCACTGGTGTCAGTTCTGTGTGGTATGGGGTAAAACAGGGTGGGTGAAAGCTGGGCTAGTGCCCAATGTCACACCTGGTGCCATGAGGTGATGCGCCTTTGCAGCAGCTGCTCCTCCAGTGCCAGGTGACAGATCTGAACAGCCACCCCCACCACTGCCACAGACTGATGGATCATTTCCTGTATTGCAAAAGCCTGTCTTGCTTTCCTCATCTCTCTTTCTTAAAGATGACTAAAGGTCACTGAGATGGTTGCATATTGAACTAAAAATCTAGTTCTTACTTAAATACTATGTTGAGGGGTTATTTAAAAGCATTCCCCTTTTTTATTTCCAGATGATCTGTTTCAAAATTTGACGTGAACTTATGGCAATTTCTAAATTCCAAGTTTGCTATAAAATGAAGTTCAAGGAAAATCATGCTGTATTCTTGCATTATTTCCAAATATTGAAGAGTTAAAAAAAAGGTTCTGCTCTTTAATGACAGCAGGAATAGGAAGGAATAATCTTTGTCTTGGCACCAATTCAAGTTACATAAAGACAACCAGGCATGCCCTGTTACTGTGTTATAGGTGAACTATTATAAAGGTTTTATGAAGGTAAGTGCATATTACCTGACAGCTTTCAGCAGTATTAGAGGTAGGGCAAGCTGGATGAAAACTGCAAAGCTAATTACATTCAATAATTTTATTATTTCATGTTGTGTTCTGCTATGCACACTTAAAATACATATGTCAGGCGGATCTGGCCTTCTTAATTATACTAGCTGATGGTGAAGAACACTTTCTTAGGAGAAGAATTGCTTTATAGTCTTGATAACATTGAAGTAAATGATTAAACATTACGTTGCTGCCTATTTAGATCATGATTTAAAAGGAGAATTACTGGAAACATCATGAAAGTCTGTAGAAACCAGCTATAATCAGTAGCAAAGATCAGATTTTAATTAAATTGTGGACTAAACACAATGTTTACATCTTTAATGTTCTTTGGCACACATAGTCAGGAATTACTGAAGAAGGTGGGGAATTTTTAGCCAAATTAAATTTACATATTGATGAGTCATGCCTGGACCTGCAAAAACTCCCAGAGTTTTATGATCATAAGTAGGTCTACGAGGTGTCACTGTCAGTAGTGCTGGCTTTAGATTTTCATCTCCTGTCAAATCAGAGCTGTCTTAATTAAGGTATATCTTAAGTTTTTACTTAAGACTTCAAATGTAAAGGATCAACCCAATTTTTTTCCTTTTTTTGGAGACCAACACTAGGAAAATACTGCTGTATTGAGTGTGTAATCTCATCCACAGAAGCCAAGTCACATCTTCCCACAAGACTGAGCAAAAGTGATGCTCATGTTTCTTCAGGCACCATTTCTCAAAAGCTTATTAGATTTCTTGCTGATCTCACTTTCCATGCTAACACCTCCCGTAGGCAGTGTGTTGGTTTCTACATCTCACTATCCCAAACAGTCCAGAATCCCTCCCTTGGTTCACAGCCAACCTCGAAAACTTCAGCCTCAGAATCCACAAAAGGTCTTTTGTCTGAGTTTTCTTTTGTAACAAGCACGAACGTCAGAATTTTAAGACAGCTCCCTGTACATTTCAGATTTTGACGAGAAGCGCACTGCTGTGTGTTTTACTACAGTAAAACTACAAAAAAATTAAGGGTATCAAACTGTTTAGAAAGATAAAACTCTCTGAACAGGCTACTTACAACTGACTTGATCCAGATTTCTTCCTTCTAAGAACTACAGATGTCCCTCCAGCTGTAACAGTGCTAGGAACTAGATTGTGCCTTGTAATCTTTGGGCACAAAGAAGCTGCAACAAGGTTCTTCACAATCCACTCTTTCTTCCTTCTGTTTGAAGAGTCAAAAAATACTACAGTGTGTGACAGACATAAAACCAGCACTGGCGGCAACAAGTGGCCAACAGGTTACACCAACAGAACCACTACAAGTGGAGCCAGTACCTTCCAGCTGGGAAACATCCCCAAAAAGGTGCTAGCCAGTGAAACTGAGAACCATCTTTACAGATTTTTACAGAGGAGTATGTACTCTCTTACAAAGGAAATTGTAACCATAACTAAAAAAAATAATTACAGTACTCTTCACCAAGCTGTTAGTGCAGGGGTACTAAAATATTTCTGTTGACGTGAGGAAAAGTGAGAGTAGTCAACTTGTGAGGCTAGAATTTTATTGTTCATAGGTCAATACATAAACATATTTACCAGAAACTGAAAAATGAGGTGCTGACACTATGTCAAAATTTTCACGGCCCAAGAATTTCCCTTTTATTCCAACATATAGCAATAGAATCTGGAAAATATAAATTTCTTACTGTTAAATCAATTTCACTGTTAGGGAACATTTCTTTTAGACCAAGTTTAACATATCAATTTAGAGAAGAGGTAAACAGACTAAAGCACACGACAGTATGGCAAATTTATGATCCTGGGGTTTACAGCATGCCATCCTCAATTCCCAGTTTCTGTGCCAATTGTACAAGCTTCCAAGAGATGACCACTAGGAGCTCTTCTGGACAGACCTTCATCTGCAGTACAGGACTTTAGCCACCAGAAGAAAGATACAGCTATACTGCCATTCAACAGTTTTATAAATTTAGTATCAAAATAAGCTAGCTATTATAGCCAGTCAACATTAAAGCAAGGAATTCTCATGTGTACTTCCAGAAGGAGACTGAAGTTCATATGGGACAAATGCTGCACAGTTCCCACATCTTGTCACCTTTACACTTTTTGGTCAGCTAACCTGTCAAGTGCTGCTTAAACAGCTGCTTAAACTGTTCTGAAATTCCTGCCCAGGTCAAAGTCATGATTGCACTTAGGGCCATATGCAATTTATTCAGTTCTTCTGAAGATGTCACTAAAACAAAGTTTATGAAACTTCACTGAAAATTGATGCATCTAAGCAGCATTTCATGAAGTAGCTTGTACCCCTATCTGCCTACGGGATACCAGTTCAAAAATTACTTCCTTTACTATGCAACAACAGTAAAAATAAAAAAGAAAGTAAGAGTTGAACTGCCATCCAACCCCTTAAAAAGCAGGTAGGACTATTTTATTCATATATTAAAAATAATTTACTTTCCCAAAATAATGTACAATTAGAAGCAGTTAGACTATTTTAAACACAGAGCTGGAAAGTGTTTGAAGAAAAACTAAGACTGAATCACATTGCACTGAACCAATATGCTGAAATGCTTTAAAATTGTCACTTGGAGCATTACTGCTTTAACCATGAATGTTTATTTAATATGTGCACTAGGCAGGCTGTCAAGACAGTTGCAAAGGTGAGTCTCAGTTTATTTTTTCCTGCCACCTCCACCACCTGCAAGCATGGTGGCCACCCGAATGAAGATGTTCAGTGTGTCGGTGTAGATACCCAGGCATCTAGGACACAAGAAATCACAGTTAGTACTGTTGAACAGACACAGAATTATTTGGTGTTTCACATCATTATATTTCATTTTCAGAACCTGCATGAACTATCTTTACAAAACCTAGCTATGACTGTCTTCAGTGCTTTGTATGTCAAAGAACACCTATATTTTTTTCTACCACCTCTGCCACCAAGACCTATTTACAGAAATCCTGACAGACAGTATAGTGCTCTCATACAGGAGCCTCTGCTTTTATACTGAACTTTGACCTGTTTATCTCCAAGAATTTTCAGGAAGATCAGTATTACTACACTTTAATTAGAATAAAACAGAACCAAGGTGGTAAGAATTCACCTAGGATCAGACAGACATTTACAAGAAAGTTATTTGTTAGTCCTTCGTCTTTACTGAAGAGTCAATCCTTCCTTCCCTATCACACCATTGCAGCTTTTTTATTCAGTGACAAAGACTAATAAGTATTAAATGACTATGGGAAGATTAACTTTTTTTGTCTCAACTGATACTGACAGTTGTTTTCAGAGAGCAGCTATAAATTCTGCCAGCAATGCTTTAGAAAACAAAAATACGTTTTAGAACATATTGCTGGAGGCATGTGACACGACACGCTCAATTTTATTTCTCACAATTCTCACAATGATTTCAGTTTTAACTTCAGTAGCTATTTTCTCACTGTTGTTTTCAAACCCTGTGAATCTTCACATTTAACAGCAATACACTTTAAACAATAAACAAAAGGCTGTTTAATCTAACTTGAGGCAAATTCTTAGCCAGACACTGCGATCAGCTGTGCTAACAGAGAACACTTACGCGTTGATGGGGTCGTATTTAGCCACTCCATAGACAGGCAGAGTTTCAGCCCGTTTGACCACCAGCTGTGTGTCATAGAGCAGGAACATGCCAAAGAGCACCAGGCCTCCATACACCGCCACCGAATACAGGCCGGCGCCAAAGGCAGAGGTGGGAGGCAAGAACATGGATCCTGGAGAGGAACATACAACAGTGTCAAAGGTAACTGTGTGTATCTGCTACTCTGACTTAGGACAAACTCCAGCCACTGGAGCACACATTTTTAAGTGTTCAATTCTCAGTTTGTGGTGTGTGTTTGATACCAAGACCTTCGGCTTTTACACAACCTGATCCATTCATTTTGAACATCCCAGGGAACTGTACATTTTTCTTTAGGTGGAAGTACCTATGACTACAACAATGACTAAAACACATGAAGGAAAACAAGTGGATCAAGAACTAAGATCACATTTACTGCCTTCTCTACTCACTGGCAATATCTAAAATATAAGGCACCCCTCTTGGCTGTCAGACTAACATCTGCCAGAATCATAACTTCACATTTGTTTTCAAGAACAAATATGAACAGAATATTTTCTGTTGTGCTGGAGTTGCAAGGGCTATATTTAAGGCAAATCTTCACTGGGCAGACCAGCCTGCAACTAACTGAGCTGCACCTTAGTAGCTTTAAGTTTACAGCCTACTTTGTATGACAGTATTGAAACAGTATCTTACCGATTGAAGAAGCAATAACAAAGCCTAAGCCTATGCCAAGTGGTGCTCCCATGTTCAGGAATTTTTCACTGGGAGCACACATGGCCACAGTTGAGAGCCCCCCGACGATCCCAGCAGTGTACCAGGCAGCTCTGATCAGCAGAGGACCACCAAGAAAGGCCAGCGGAGCCACCACTGCACCCATGACACCTAGGCAAAGCAAAACAGAACACATGTAAGACTTGGAACACCACATGCCAAACCCACTTGGTTTTTTCATCTCCAGTCAGATGGCATGGCTCAAACTAATCCACATACGACAAAACACCAATGCACTTGATTGCGCTCTTATCTAGAAGGGAGCACAATAAATTAGCAGCCTTAAATTCCATGATGTACTTTTATTTATCACTAGAATTCTTCAGGAAGCTCATCTTGGGAAAAAAAGACTATCAAAAGTCAACATACTGATTGGTTCATAACAGAGCTGGTAAGAAGAGATATTTAGCATGGACATAACAGCATCAGGAGGATGCAACACTGAAGAGCAAGACAGATTTCTGATACAAGAATTAGTTAGGCAAGTAAGTCATATTTTTGCTGGAGGCTTGTAGGAAACATGTATCTAGCCCGCTAACATCTCATTAAGTAGTTTCACTCAATAACAATCACTACAATAAACATAATTTCTTCTTGGCAGACATCTTAGCTCTAGAGAGGCAAATATAATTCCAGTGTCCATCATCCACATGTCTTTTCTGAACAACAAACTATCCCTGGCAAAACAGATTTGAAAAATGAGAGCCACTGTTATTTGAAGTAAACATCATTAGTGAGAAATTGATCCATACTCACAGCTTAAATACCGCATGGACACACATCTCAAAAGTAAACTAATACTAAAATCTCTTTTTTTCTAGTCAGGTTTTCAAATACCTCCTATCCTGCACAGCTGAAGAATGGTTAGTGTAGGCAAGAGCACTTACAGAAGCGATAGTGTTAGAAAGCAGTCACAAAACCAAAGCAGCCATGAAACCATCTAGTTCTATTTAATGTGGAGTATGGATACCTCAAGTTTAACTTGGGCATGACTTTTAGAAGATTATCAAAAACACTAGAGTTGTGTTAAGGACACTTAAGACATCTTCCCCTGACATTCAGGAGTTCTCACTGATCTCTGAAAAATCTCAACTCCTCCACAGCAGTATATAAAAACTTGCTTTAAAGCCAGAGCTTTGTTAAAGTAAGCATCTGGTCACACTGAAGCACAGACACCCCTACAACAACACTAAAACCACATACCTGAATGCAGCATCCATGCTGCATGTTTAGCCATCGGATTATTTTCATAGGGTATGCTCCTGACTAACATTCCAGCACCAATCATGGCTGCAAAAGTTGCACCAATTGCCTGAAGAAACAGCATTACGGAGCTCAAGTTAGTATACGGACATACGGTCTCTGTTCTAATCTCCTAGTCTAAAAGTCAACACTGACTTTGAAAACAGCAACCTAATTCACAACTGGAGTGTAAATTTTACTCCTGTAAGGTTACAGTCAAATCTTTGCAGGTCTTAGCTTGCAGTAATTTTCTTTGTTTTCACTCAATCTTCTAGAAATCCAAATTTAATGGTCAAGTTGGAAACTCTCTTGGCTGTGTAAAGTAAGAAAACAAAAATCCACAGTTCTGCCCCTCACTTTCATTAAGGTACCTGAAATGTGTTAGCCTTCCTTCTTTTCTTGTACATTTCTCCACTCAAAACCACCACCTAGTTTACAGGCTTTTGCTACCAATGATTTTTTAACTTCAGTGCCTCCTCTTACTCGTAGTTCCAAGCAGAATCATTCAACATCTACCAAACTGGTCAGAAGTGTACCATTTCTATCACCAATAATGCTTTATCAAATTAATCTCCCCAAGTTATGTAGGTGTTGGCATTTAACTGTTACTGTTTCACTCAACACACTGAATATGTACTAAGCCTACCTGTGTTGTTTCAGCCTTGGCAAACGGGAGACAGCTTTTAAAGTGCTACATAGGAGAGCACAGTAAGAATGCACAGGGACCACAGTTTCTATTTACAGACAGCAATAGAAACTGTGCCATTAGCTTTGGGTAGCTATTTCTACGAGGTTCTTACTTGCATATATACAGCAGGTAAGGATAGCATAGCCTTTTTTTGCTCATGTGGTTTGTCTTTGACAAACCATCAAAGCAGTATTGAAAAACATGTTAGAATGTCACTAGAACCACCAAATCTTGTATCACAAAGTATCATCAGGATACCTGAATAGTCTTTATGGATAAGGACACTAATGTAGGTTAAGTTTTGCCTACTTTCCAAAAAGTACTTTACATTTCTCATTTCTTTTTAATCTCAACCATCATTTAGGGGCATTTCTCAGCAAATATTTTTATTTTTATAACAAAGCTTACCAGCCAGGAGCCCTTTGTCATGAGGTTCATGAGTGCAGGAGATCTGCTCACTGCTACAGCAGACAGAGCTGTCATGCCAATGCTGCCCGCAAAGTACATGTACGTAGACTGAATTCTGTCCTTCACATATTGCGGCCAAATACTGAAAAATAACCAGTCATACAGAGCTGTGCAGTTACCAGGTTCAGAATGGAGAGCAGCTAAAAACACAATCAAGCTCTTAACTGCATTCATAGCCATGGACATAAGGGAAGATTCATAATAGTGACATGGTCTAGCAACTTCTGCCATGAGTTTACAAGGGGGACTGAATAGATCAATCTTGTTGATTTAATCTAATGTTACCTCAGAAGAAACACTGAAAATTACTACTGAAATAATGCTAACTATAATTCAATTCTAAGGAGGAAGCATGCATGGAAAACAAAGTAATGAATGTTTCTAATGACAGAAAAAAAAAGAGAATGGTGTGTGTGTATAACAAACTGGTTTCAGGCGAAACGTCAGCAGAATGTGTACTGGCACTAAGCAGCCTGCTGAGCAGCTCACAAATTGCTGAGTCACAGTGCACACGGTTATCTGACACCACAGAACACAAAGGTCATTTTGAGAGCTCTAGCAATAGCAACAGACCTAGATATAAATGAGTTTCTGCAGTATCATTTGCTCATGCTACAGACAAGAAAACTTTCCCAGCTAACACTAAATTTAAACGTAGTGCACACATTTTTTCCCACTTCACTCTTTTGACCTGTGATTTAAGGCTTGCACAGAAAAAAATTAGACATAGCTTTATCTATGACAAGCTTCTCATAGACACAAACAGCACACATTCAGTATAAATGCAGACTACCACTTCCAAATACAAATGAAAAATAAAGCAAAATCTTCCCAACACACATTTCTCCCAAGCCAATGCTTATTACTACCCATCTTTTAAGTCTAACTATACAGTTTTGCCATCAGCCAGTGGGTTTTTTTTGACCAAAAAGCAATTCACCAAAGTTTTAAGAACACATTTATTAGATCAAAGCTTAAGCCAGCTATGGTGTTCAATGAAGACTTTTTTAACAGCTGTATTAAAGTTTAATGAACAGTCTCATAAGAACACCAGGGAAACTGGTCTTAGCAGTGCTTTTCAGAAGACCACACTTCTTAAGTTATCTGGAGCACATCTCATAAAACAAGTTTATATACTCTTCATACTACATTTAGCAAAACAAACTCACTCAGGTTACTACCCATTTAAGGCTGAATAATTCTAATTTTGCTTTAAAAACCTGCAGAGACATAGGTGGGTGTTTACTCTTCACAGCTTAGAAAAGCATAAGCTGAGTGTACACTGGGTGACAGCAGCTAAAGAAGAGACAGATCAAGAAGAGATTTGCTTCATTAAAGAAGTAAACCATATTACTTACGCAGCCCTTTCGATAGCTCCAATCTCACTGGACATGCCCATCCCATAGTAGCAGAGGGCTCCCAGGCCAACTGCAGCCCCTCCAGCAACAATGAATCTCCCCAGGCGATCAGCTGGGTAAAGAAATAAAAACAACACACTCTCATTAATGCTTTTTCCTGGAAAGTTAACAAAATCCTCATGTGAATTTTGATGTATCTGCAATAGCTGCTCCATTTTACCCCTCCTTCTTAAAGCGTCACTTAATTTCAAGTCAGTTCGCTACCAGTTTCAGTAGTGACAAACATATTCCTTTGAGGAAGTTTTAAGTTAAGGTTCAAATATTCTCAGTATTTAAAGCAGAGCTACTCTACCTTTAAGTGCAGTTTCTGCAGATGGCTCAAATGCTGCTTCTTTCACTTCCTGGCTAAGTTTTCCACGCCTTGCACTTGTTCTTACCCTGCTGGCATAACTCTGTTAGATTCAGAAATAACATAAGAAATATTTAATGAAATAAAATAGAAGATAGTCTTATCAACTCACTTAGTACACTTAAAATTGTTAATTAATCTCTTTTTAATCTGTGCTTACCTTCACACATAAAAGCAACTGTGCTCAAGGAAAAGAAGTGAACATTAAAGTTTAGGAACCTTTACAAAAAACATTCACATGTTCTAGAATTATAGAACCAATGCAGTGAATTCCAGCAGCTGGAATTTTCAGACTGCATTTCTCCTACTCTAGTCCTGTACTGAGCACTGTACTGAACAAAAGCCTCTTTGTTAAATATAAAACCATAATTGTTACTTTTCTGTTTTGTAAAAAAGTGTGCTGTTTTCTAGGCTAAAACACTCTTCATGCAAACATTTCAATGTAAAAATAACATCTTGCACAATATTTACATTTTACAGATACTAAAGCTGGAAAAGCAGCACAAATTTTTTGCTTTCAAGTCTAACCTTGATTTATAGAACAAACCTTGAATGAAGGCCTAGAAACTCGATATTTTTAAGGTCAACAAGCTCCAAGTAATTGCAGTATGCTGCTCAAAGTCTTAGTAAGTCGCAAGAGCAACACATGCACTCACATTTAAGTTCAAAAACAACTTTCTAAGTTTTCTGACCGTTTTTGACAGGAATTTTTAAATTAAAATTCGGCAATCAAGGACTCACATCAAGCTGTGAGTTTGTTTCAACACTAAAATACAAAGCCTACAAGCATCACTCTCTTAGCCATTAGAGCACTACAATTTAAGGGGTTTACCAGAGCCCTTCAGTTTGGTTGTGTCTGGCAGCTAATGAAATCCAGCCCAATGCTAGAAAACTCACACACAAAAAATCCACCATGTACCCACAAACTTAGAATGCTTCAGAGGAAAATACAAAGCAGGTGAAGAATTTGCCACTAGCACTTTCATCAAGAGGACAGAGGAGCAGCAACAGCTCCCAACAGCTGTGAGCTGCAGGTCTGCAACATGTTCTCTCAATGAAGAATAAACAGTGCCTCAGGATAATCACAGTCTGGTTTTTAAAAATGCTGGTTAGATCTGTGATTGTCCTGCCATAGCTCAGAAATTGCTCTAACCTAGACTACAGCTCTAAACACATATCGGGACTAAAACAATTGAAAAGAAAGTGTTTATTTTAATGTCATATTTAAGACTCTAACTTGGGAACAAGGAGACAGAAGAAGAATTTCTGTTCCTCCCACCTTACCTAGCAAGGCCTGTCCATCTCTAACTACCTCTCTTGAGCTCTTTTGCCCATTAATTCCAAGACACAAGTCAGTCATTGAAACAGAAGATTTCACTTCAACTGCTCCAAAACCCTTGTGTTTTGACTGAATAACATCCTTCCTTCAGTAAATTAGAGCAGGTACCTCAAACAAGCAGAAGGCTCATGCTCATTCACATCAGGTACTCCATGTAAAGTGATTCTTTAGGCAATACACTCAACCCTTTAAAATACGTGCAGTCAGGGCCATCTGAAAAAGAATTTCCTTACCTGGCTGGGCTGCCACAGCCTGTATGCTTTTATACTGGAGCACCTCAAGGCTGGGGAAGCCTGAGTGATGGTGGGGCGGATGGTCTGGCATGGCAGTGCCCTCAGGCATACCAGCCTGGCAGCCAGCATGGTTGCTGAGATAACTTAACACACTGTGTTCCTGCAAATGCACAAGAAAATGTATTTTGCTGTTTTGTTACACAGTTTTCAGACAAGGTATACTTACTACTTATTCTCAACTACAACAGAAGTAATGAAAAAACCAATCAACAAAAATCTGTAGTAAAAACAATATTATCACTGAAGTACTGTAATAGAAGGTAAAACCTTCTTCAATGCACAGTTTAACCTTGCTTTATCTGTATTTGTCTACCAGTTCCACCAGAGACTTCTCTCTCACAATTTACTCAAAAACAGGAGCACATATCATTTTTCATACTCATAAATTAAATCAAGACCCTTCACGTACTTATGTTTGAGTTACTTTGGCAACTAACCTTCGTTTTGAGACACAACAGTGCATGACTACTCAGCTCTCGAAATTTACTTACAACTCCGTGTAAATATAAATCCAGATGGGCAAATAGCACAATATGTATGGTGGAAAATACTCAGAGAGAGATTTTAAGCCATCTTTTAAAGAATCAGTTAGCTTTATGGGCACAACATTCAGTCAAGGTCACAGCCCAGAACAGAGGTTCAGGTGCAATTCTGACCAGAAAATAGTGAGACCACTCACGGGTAAATCACAGCACCAGCAGAACCAGCCTGTGTGTTCCACTGGTAACAGGAAAACTGCCAAGTCACTGGCACAAATGGTGCACATCAAAAAAACCCCAAGGCCTTGGAGTCACTTTAATATACTTTAATTATAATTACACACAATCGCTGATATCACAGAACGCCCAAATTACCAGTGACTTTTTTCAGATGACCAGTCATCTCTTAAGCGTGCAGTGATCAATATAAGCTAAGAGTGTTCTAAAGAAACGCAGGTTTAAACACGGGTGAGAAATAAGCACGTACAGCACTGGACAGCTCGCATTAGTCACAGAGGAGTGACATAAAATGCAATAATCCTGTTGCTAGAAAGTCACTTTGCTCTGCAGCGCAGTTATGAAACACTACTTTTGTAACGCGAGGTACTTTACGAGGTACATCCTGATTGTGCCTAGAAGCAGCTCTCCCAGGGGGATGACACGGTCTGCAGGACTAACAGGGCCAACCCGGTAATTTTAACTTTCATTTTTGGAAACTTGTATTGAGAGCAAGGTAACTTCAAGAGCTTTACCAAGAGCAAGGAGGGCAGAGAGCTAAAAAACAGAACAACATTCCCACGTATTGACGGGCAGTAGCGTAACGCAGCGCTGTGGAATCACTGCCGCACCACAGCGCGCAGAAACCCCTCCCAGCCCCGGCAGGGCGGCGGCCGGCGCCCGACTCAGCACGGGCCGGGTCGGGCCCTCTCCCGCTTTCGGCCCACGCCCGGTCCCGGTCTCAGCCCGGCCCAACCCCTGCCCCGCACCTGTCTCGGCCCCGCGCGGTCCCCACCGCCTCCTACGCATTCGCCCCCGCAGCAGGCCCGGCCCCGGCAGCGGAAGTGACGCCAAGCCGCCCCGCGACTGGCTCGCTCCCGCCACGTGACCCCGGGCCCGCGGGCGCCATTGGCCGGCGGGGCAGTGACATGCGCGCGNAGGACAGCATCGGTAGTGTTGTAGGCGTACAGCGGTACAGTGCCTGCCCAGCGCACGGCCTCTGCTGCTCGCCGCCTGTGAATTTCAGGCTTGTCCTTCCCAGCGCGTCAGAAAGCTCAGGACCTTTGCGTCTCCTTCCCTTAGAGCACAGCACTCTAGAAGCGGGAGGTCAGTCTCCTCCTCTGTAACTTCCTTGGAGTTACACCTCTCTTCCTTGTGGATATAGTACATGCTTTAAGGCTGGTCTTCACATGCCAGATGAGCACAAAAACCAGGGTTGTGTATGTAAGTTACAAAATGGATGCTGCCAGCTCTAATGCCAGCCTTGCAGGAGCACTCCACAGCCCTTCTCGGGGCTAAACATTTTGTTTTGGGCTAAACTATTTCTCTACTGGCAGCTTCCTTCCAGCCTCACTCCAAATGCAGCTCTGGGACTTTCTCCAAGTTTAATCCTAAACTGAGCCTTAGGAAGGACAGAGCAGCACTTCCCTGGACTATCAAATCCTCAAATGGATACCAAATTTTGCTTTGGGAGCCCCTTTCCAGCTCCACTCCAGCCACAGCTCTCTAGTTTCATTCAGCCTTAACACTACATATGGCCATGGTTCTTCACTGCCAAGTAAAACAGACTGTGAAGAGTCTTGAGCGGGGTCAAAGACAAATATAATAAAAAAGATGTGTTGAATATAGAATTAAGTCCAGAAATAGAATTAGAGTTACAGATACGCTTTTGAGAATTGTGAGATTAGCCTTTATCTCAGAGCCTCCTTGTTTAAACTATAAGAAAGGGAATACAGTGACCTGCTAGTTCACAAAATGAAAGTCAAGATAAGAGAGATCAGATATGGAAGAGGTCTGAAAGTGCACCAGCATGTAAGATCTTGAGGAAGAATTTGAATTTAGAAGAATGAAGTAGAAGAATACATGACAGAAGGGTGGAAATTCCATCAGAGGAGGCCAGACCTACTGGGTTTTGAGATCTGATTCTTACTCTGGCACTTGTTTGCTTTCTGTTGGAGTAAGTGAAAATCCAGAGGTTTGGTGTCTATAGTATTGAGGTCTCCTACAATGCAAGAATAAAAAAAAAAGTCAGTTTCAGGCCATGAGTATGTTGTTTATTTAGAGACTTGTAGTGCTTATTTCAGAGTTTGTAACACTCTATAATTGTTAGGTACTAAAGGATTCATTATAATAATTAATTTAAATTTTAATTCAGTTATTAATAGTAATAATTTATGCAAGGAATCAAACTCATCTCTTTTACTACAGCATATAATCATGTAAAGAACTCTCCTGAGACTTTCAAATAAGATCCTCATCTCAGCTTTTCCCCAAACTGTTTCTTAAATAGATAATTTTGTCAGAAGCAACTCAAACCTACACAGGGCCCACCCTGCAGCCAACTCAGCTGTAGAAGGCTTCTCACAGAAATTTCCCTGCTAAGAGATGCTCCTTTCCTGCTCGATGGTGAGCACCTGTAAATGCTCCAGCTGGCCAAATCCGTGTGTGAGGCGGGTAGCAGCGGCCTCTGATGTATTGAGGAGTTTCTCAGGTGGAAGCAGCAGGCTGGATCCTGTCTGGGGGTGCCCCCTGCATCTCTCTCGGGGCAGGAAGGCTTCGGTACCTGTGCCAGCCGGTAATGCTGCAGAGCTGCCGAGCTGTGCTCCTGCAGCGCTTGGAGCTCCTGCCGACAAGAGCAGGGATAACAGCCGGACAGAGGCTTGGCGGGGAGACGGCAGCCAAATGCCCGCATAAAAACTGCCTTTTAAACTCCAGAGCACCGCTCCTTCATGGCACCGTGTTCAAACGCTGTGCTGTGCATCCACCTCCTGACCTGGTGCTGTTCAGCGCCTTTGTTAGCGGCGTGGATGATGGCATAGAGGTGCCCGCAGGTTTGCAGTGGAACAGAACTCGAAAGAGCGGCTGCTGCACCCGGTGGCTGTGCTGCCATCCGGGGGGAAGCCCACTGGCCGGAGAATTTGGCAAACAGGAATGTCACACACTTCAGCAATGGAAGTGCAAAGCCCTGCACCTGGGGAGAAGCAGCTGCATCCAACAGCACGGGCTGGGGCTCTCCAGCTGCAGAGTAGGAAGATGTAGGACCACTGGAGATAGTCCACAGGGGCTGCCAAGGACAGGCTTGGAAAGATGGGGCTGCTCCATCAGGAGAGATCGCTTAGGGCACTTTATCAGTGTGTAAAAATAGCTGATGGCAGGGAGCAAAGGAGCCAGACTCTTCTCAGTGATTTCTGGTGACAATAGGCAATGGACCTAAACTGAAATGTAAGACTTCTTTTTTTTTTTTTTTTAAGTGAGAATTTTTTAGTGGTTTTTTTCTTTTTTACTGTGAGGGTGATTGAACAGTGGGAGAGATTGCTCAGAGCATTGTGGAATCTTTCTATGGAGATTTTCAAAAGCTGACTAGTCATAGTCCAGAGCAATCTGCTTATGCAGAAGCGTTGGCATAGATCATCTCCAGAGGCCCCTGCACACCTCAGCTATTCTGAGTCTATGAAGTATTGATGATTCCTGAAGGATCTGAAGCGCTTATGGCTTTTTTAGGACTTACATGCTCCAATAAGGGGTGTTTGGAACACAGTAATCAGTTGTAAAAAAAAGTTACTTCCAAAGCAACAAAAATAATAGTAATAAAAAAGAACCTCGTGAAAATACTGTTTTTTGAAAAAAGTGAACAATTCCTCAGCAATCAAAAGTATAAACAGGAAAACTTGTACTGAAAGTTTTTACTTGTAGGTAAAAATTTCTTACAATTTTTTTTTTTCAATAAGCCACATTTTCAACAATATGTTTTGCATGTGTTGGAAATCTTACATTTCTCTAGAGAAGGTCAAATACAGTTTGATATTAGAGGGTTAATTTCTTATTAGAAATTCTGCAAGATCTGAAAATGCCATTATGAGAGGACTGGAGTATCCTGAGGAAAGTGTGAAGTCAGGCTCCAAACCCTACCTTTCTTCCAGGTAGGAACCAGGTGAGGAACAGCCCTTCTGCACCTGCTTCCCAGCTCTGCTAGTTCCCAGCTGTGATGTTCCCATAAATGGCTGATGCCAGGGCTTAGGGGATGGGGGCCTCCAACTGCCATGCCCAAGGGGAAAGCTGATCTGACTGTCTGACTCCAAAAGGGATTCATCCAAGCTCTGCTCCCCAAGTCCTGCAGGAAAAACACCATGTGTTTTCAAAAAATGAAGTCAGCCTGTTCTTAGTGATAAATAGTTTCTGAAGGGATTTTGTTGCCTTGCCCTGAAAGTGAGGATCACGAGTAATGCTGTCATCTCCCAGGAGACACCACAGGGTGTATTTTCAACCATGCACCCTGCCTGGCCAGCCACCTGCATTGGGACAGCAAAACCACACTTACATATAGCCCTCTGCAATCCTGGAAAGCCACGGGAGCCACAACAAGGCCATTATTGTGCTAATAAATAGGGTCAATGTCAATTTTGAAGCTTAAGCTTTTAACTTGGCAGCTCTGGCACCCTCCTGCAAGAAAAAAAAAAAAAAATCCCAGTTGTTCACATGGCTGTGTTCATCAGCAGGAAATAAATAAATCTGTGCTTAGCACCATTTCTCCTTAGGGTAAACTTTGCTATTGAAATTTTCAAATTAGAGCTGAAGAAAAATACTTTGAAAGTTTTCTGGCTATGCTGACTCCAGCACTCTACATATCTCTCCCAGCAGATTCCAGGGGACTTTTGGACTTAATCTGTTCCTGGTATTCATGTGACAAATCAATATTCATTAAGCACCATGTTCTTGCTTTAGATTAGATATCATTAAACACTGCAGTGTGGAGGGAATTTGGGCCAACAGTACTGATGACTTTCTTAAAGCCTGGTGAGAACAAAAAAACCATTAAATAGAGTATTACTTTAGCATGGAAGAATAAGTCCTTCCATGCAGGAATATGTGCAGCAAGAGCAGGCTGGGATGTGCCAGAAGTGAAGCAGTGTCCGTATTTTCTACAGGTGTGATATTTTTCAAGGTCTTGGATTATTTGGCCAGATCTCAAAACCTCTCAATTAGACCTCTCATTTCAGTGATACTGAACTGTGCTGGATCTGAGGTGTCTTCCCTCCTTTCTGTCATGATTTTTTCACCTTGCCTGTTTTAAAAAGCATTGCACTGAAATTTGTACTGCAGCTTGTACATTTTGAGGGCTTTCCATATATATTTACATTAAGCAAAAGTACTTGCAGTCTGGAATTGGAGAAAAGTTGTCTGCTATAAAGAATTTCACATGTTTTATCTGTTGCTAAAATAAAATGAATCCATCATGGCAGACACTTCTGGTGTCTTCTGGGCTGCTAAAGGGATAGCTGGATGTTTTGTGTGTAAAAATGCTGTTTTGAGCACAGGAAAAATAGCCTTTAATTACCATAGGCATTAAAAAAAATATATATACATTTCTATAAAAATCATTTAAGAATGGAAAGCAAACAATATATCTGTTTGTAATCTCTGCAATAGACTGAAAAATCAAACAATACATCTCAAAGAATTAAAATAGCGACTGTTTTAAATGTGTATTTTCATGCTGCTAGGGTGTTCTGCTGTTGTCAGTACTTTTCATGACAAACAGTGCTCTGAGCACACATACCAATTTGCTTTGCAAGCACTCTGCAAACTTCAAACTTACAACAGAAAAACTCTTTTAGGTAGAATGTCTGGAAACTGTGCATGCCTGGTAGCTTTGTGGGAGAAACATGTTCTGTTGGGGGTTTCTTCAGTGGATACAATGTTTTCCTTCTGGGGCATGCTAAAGAAAGGAGCACCCTATCAGGCTGTGTTGATAAAGAAGCTTATGTTCTTCAAGGCCCTGAGGGGCATAAAAAGTCCAAACATCTAGATCTGCTGAAACATTCTTGCATTCAGTTTTTTGATCATTCATGTTTAGGCCATATTTTTAGAAATTACTTTGTTTTTTTTATTTTCCAAGAGGAGACATCACCCAGGTTGTACTGAACATTTTTTGATGGTTTGAGTCTCTATGACCACATCAATAATCCTGATGAAATTGTGCCCCTAATCTGCATCTGCTCCCTCAGGAAAGAGGCACAGCTGCCTCTGCCTTATTGGCAGTACCACTTGTTTGGCCTGGCACCCCCATTTCCTCTTACTTGGTGTTTGTCTCCAGCAAGTCCCCACCTGGCCTTTTCACACCTCTTGGGATGTTCCCTTGGTCACAATTCCAACACTCTTCTGCCTGCTTCCAAACCTGCCATGTTTTATCCTTGCCTTCTCTCTGTTCTTCATCAGTGCCTTCCCCCTTCAGCACTGTCCTCCCTGTCCCACACCAGCTGGGATTCATTCCGACCCTGACAGTTTGTAGCCATTTAAACAAATGGGTTTTTTCCCCTGTCAAGTGTTAATGCTAAACTTTATCAACTACTAAAATAAACTTCCAAAATCAGAAGCTTGATGTCAAGACCTGTCTTTTCCATTAATTATATATTTTGTGTCTCATGTGGAAAATGGGGGCTAGAGCATGCATTTCTATTCCCAGAATTAACCAAGGCTACAATACATGAAGGTAAATAAACTTGGGTGTCAAATCACCCATTCAGTAAATCACTTAAGCTTGTGAGTAACTGCGTGAGTAACACCCTCATGTATTAAACTTAGAGTAGAGGCTCAAAACTTCTTTCTTTAGTTACTCAGAAGAAAAGCTTTGGTTTCTCAAGTGCTCAGAGATAAATGAAGTTTAGTGCTTTGGTGAACAAGGACCTGACGTTGTTTGGTTATAAATGAATACATGAGATAGAACATTTTTTTCACTCGAGATTCTATTTGAATTAATTGTACATAAAAAGACATTTCTTTTTTCTTGAACCCTGTCTTAGAGGCTATACCATGAATTATTTATTTACACCAGACAATAAAAAAGCTAAAACAGTTTAAAAATATTTTTCAATGAAAGGGTGAAATCTACATTTACAGCCTGAGACCTCTCAACCTCCAAGAAATTGCTATTCATTTTGTTTAAATCCAACAAATACTCATTTTCCTAAGTGCCTGTGAACTCTGTGCTGCAGCAAAAAAATTACCTGGGGCTTTGTCTGAAATTGCTGTTTGTGCTTTCTAATTACTTCTAACATGCAGAGCGCTGTTCTTCTGCAACTTCCTGAAAAAAACCCTATTTGAAATTCAGTAAGCTTTAAAGTGATTGGTTTCCACCTGGATCTAGTGAAATTTTCTACTTGCAAAGTTTATTAGTACATTAAAAGATGCAAATTAATTCATAATTCTTTCAGCTCATTCTCTTGGGAACAATTATACAAGGAAATTATTAATGTACAAGAAAACAACAGTTAAAAATCTCAAAGGGCAACAGAGGTGTGGAATATATGAAAACATTCAGACCTCGCTAATAGCAGAACTCAGTTATAATAATAACAGTTCATAAAACAATTTAAATTTTTCTTTATTTATAAGCTGATAAGAGCCACATAGTGTAGACAAGAAATCAAAGGCTCTGTTCTCAATGAAGGGCTGAGGAAACAGTGTGTGAAGTTTTGAACTTGTGTTACCAGGGTTTCCAAGGATCCCAGCCTAAGGTGTTGTTTAAGTGAGCTCACCTGTGCCCATGACTCTGCCCACACCATCCCATGGGGATGCAGACCAGGCTGTCATTTCAGTGTAAGCCTCAGCACGCTGATAAACAAGCCCCGTACTTTCCAGCTGGATAATGAAACCCCCAAGTAACATCTGATGATAAAAGAGCAAACACACTTGCTTTTTAGGCTTCTTTGATCCACCTATTTTTTCTCCTTTTATTTAAGGTGTTAAACAACTCAGCTACTTTCCATTTTTCTTTCAATAATTTATCCAGCACGCTTTTAATATTATATATCTGATGAAAATTTCCAATCTTTTTACAATCAGAGTCATAGCACAGTCTTATCACCAGGACACCTATAGTGACTCTGGGCTATCTGCTTGCAGCACTTGCTGACTTGTGGTTGTCAATGGAAAGACTGAGAGGGAAACACATGCTCTCAAAATATCGTGAAACAAGTGCCACTACTGAGAGAAGTTTGTGCTAAAGAACTTGCCCTTTTATAACTTTAAGCAGAACCAAATAAACATAATACACAGATCAAACCTCTGCTGATGCAGTTTAATACACTAGGACAAGACAAACAGAGGCATCACATGAACTGAGAACAAGGCTACCTTATGGAGATGCAAGAGTAAAATAACTTGTATTAGACTTACACATGCCTTTCTCTACAGACTCTAAAGGGTACCGTTTACAAATGAAAAATGTTTACATTTGAAAAAATACGATGCTCTACAAATATTTTCTCTCATTTTTCAGAATAGCATGACAACTGAAATAATAAAAATCTAAATAATGTGGATGGAAAAACTAAAATCCTTAAGAAGAGTGGACACAGTACTGTCATACATACACATCACCCAGAAATCCAGGCTCCAAATACAGCAATATTTATATAATTTTCTATTGACAGTGGGCCACTTCCAAAACTTCCCTCAAAAAAATTCCCAGATTCCAATAGAAAGACTTTGTTTTGATTTCGTTCATTATAAAGGAAAAGCTAAGTTTCTACATGTTAAAAAATTGAAGTGTTGAAAATGCTGGCGAAATTCCTGTTCTGTCTTGGTTTTGCAGTTGCATGACTAGATGAATGTATTTCCTTTTGCCAAGTAAAAATAAGCTTCCAGGGAACAATTCTATCTCACAATTCAGCTAAAACTACTGAGAGAAATCACTGATTATTACACATCTAATGGCATCATTCTGTATATTTAGAAGAACATATGGACTCAGTGGAAAAATAATTAATGTAACACCCATGAGCAACTCAAATTCTACTAGCCTCTTTTAGCTCCTTTGTTCTAAGATGGTTTCTGCCAGAGACTGAAATCCCCATGAACTGAGAGAAAAAGGTGTCAAAGAATCAGAAAAACATTTTTGAGTGAGAATACTGACAAGAGGCCACTATGGTTAAACAGATTTCAAATGAAAATTCAATTATTTTAAAATGGAGACCCATTTTTTTTTTCCTGAGGTCAGAAGAATAACAGTTATTTTTAATGTCCTGTTTGGTTTTGCCCTTAAACAAACAAACAAAAACAAAAACCAAAGCCACAATATAGAAAACTCCAGAGAAAGGATAATGTCCTATGAAGAGGTCTGTGATATGCAGGGGGCAATAAGAGAGTGAGATAGAGCAGGATTTTTATAAGCAAAATTTTCATCCTCTAAGACTTTGCTTCAGGCTGTGAATTGTGAAATAAGCTGATGGCATCAGTTTGATTCTGAAGGATCATGTACTTATATGAGAAAGCTGTGATTTAACTTGGCGTTTCTGTAACTTTAAGGACAAAATGGACAGAGATGTTCCATGTCACCACTTAAGTGATTTTTTGTAAGGCTAGCACCAAGGTTCAGTGGCTGAGATCCCTCAGCTGGTGCCTCTGTGATATGTCTGTTTGGCAGCAAACCAACAATGTCAGTCTAGCATAAATGTAAGTGCCAGATCAATTTTTTCCCTTCGAAGTGCACAGTCCTAAAGGATCAGGGCAAAGCCCTGGAGAAAACAATATTCAAGTTAAATATCATCATGTTCTCAAGAAATTACTTTAGTAGCTGTTCTAATTAATCATGGTCATTCCCTATCTGTATAGGGATAGAGAGAAGTGTCACATAAGGACAGTCTTTCAGAAGGAGTTTTCCCCTTTAGACACAAGCATAGAGGCTTGACTTAACATACAAACTCAGAAGGTTGCAAATAAAAAAAGGTGAGAGCTTCTCTAAATATCAGGCTCTGGTTTGGTGACTGTGTTTTTGGGATTTGGCCCTTAGCATTGTAGTCATTCAGAAACTTGCTGCTGATTACTACCAAAGCAAAATCTGTGATATAAATATGTGAAACTATGAGACACTGAAAGAAATCACTGTGGAAATGCAGCGATGCCTCATTGATCCAGCGAATTCACTTAGGCCACTGAAGTGTTCCCATCCCTGTTATCAAAGCATTGCTCATCTACCAGAGGTGGCCAAGTGAGACATACCTCAGGTGGTGCAGTTTCCTTCCCAGTAACCAGAAAGCAAATGAACTGAAATTTTGAACCTCAGCATGAAAAATAATCTTTTCTTTCAAATGGATATTGTTTAAGCTGTGATGAGAAATAAGAATGAGTAGCGAGCAAGTGCCATAAAAATACCTTGGTTTAATTTTAAAGATATTTATGGGAAGATTTACTTATTGCTAAATGATGGAGAACAGTTACAATCCGTTATAGCTAATTTACTACTACATAAGTCAAAATGTGCTAAGAGCAGCACACTTGTTAAATTAAAGCTCACTTAATGATTACACAGCACTTGGGAATAACATCTAGTTAAAGAGTAAGTAGTAATGGATGTTTTCTATAGAATCATTCCTTTTGGGAAAATAAGACAACCAAAACCCTTTACATTTTTGTTCATAACTAAAAGCTACAAAATACCAGAAAGAGGACAAGGAGGGATTTCCTCTTTTAGTGAATACTGGAGTACTTACTAGAGCTACCATGAAAAGGTTACTGGCTCTGACTCTCCACCCTATTACAGTGGCTTGCACTGAAGTCAGTACTATTATCTTGCTGCATCACTGTACAACAGACTGAAAGAACTCAGATAAAATCCTGGACTGGATGCTACCTATTATCTATCCCCTTTGTCATTTTTTTCTTGTCACCACAGTATCTGAAAAGGTGATTATTAAATCAATAGTAATAACAAAATCCCAAGACTCAGAGAAAAGCTAGTATTTTCCTCTTTATGGGAGTGACAATTATGGGAGGTGAATCAGGGCTATTCTTGGGGTAGGGAGTAACCTTGTCCTGGTTTAACTCCAGGCAGCAGCCAAGCCCCACACAGCCACTCACTTGCTTCTGCAATGGCAGGACTGGGGAAACAATCACATGAGTAAAAGCTGGAAAACTCATGGATTCAGATATAGGCAATTTAATTAGGAAAGTAAAAGCCACACAAGCAAGGAAAGAAAAAACATAGAATTAGTTTAACACTTTCCATGGGCAAGCAGGTAATCAGCTATCCCTGGAGAAGCAGGGCTCCATCACACCCAGCACTTACTTGGGAAGACAAATACCATCATTCCAAATATCCCTCCATTCCTCCTTCTACCTTCCTTTAAATATTGAGCATGACACCAACCCAATCATTCAGAAGTGGGAATGTGGCTATACCCTCATCTATCTCCTTTCCAAGATGGTACCTCTTCAACGAAATGTGACCTTTTTGCATCGAGTACTTTTGCAAAATAACGGAATTTGAAAAAAAAAAAAATTGAAGAAGCCTCTACAGCAATCTCAATATATGAATGTTGGGTATTATTTTTGTCACTATCTTCTTACATAGGAGCTTTATAAAAGCATTGCTTCTGTAGTTCAGGGGCCCTGTTGTGGCCATCCCACATAGCAGCAGGAGAGGCTGGCTATGGTTCAAAGCTCAGTCCCCTGTGGATGGCTTTGCTAGAATCTGCTGGAGGAAAGCTTGGTGCTGAAATGAGGAAAGGTACAGTTTCGGGATTATTAACCCTTCATGTGCTAACATGGGATGAAAAGTACTGACAGCTGGGGAGCTTTCTGCACACTGTCTTTGGATGTGGCAGAACAGCTCCACAGCAGAGGGACTGAGGAGGAGTGGGGTGAATCTCCACTGTGGATAAAACTTCAGATAAGTTATCCAAATTCAGAGCTATGAACCAATGCTTCCTTTTTCCCCTCTGGCTGTCAGAAACCCCTGCACATCCAACCTCTAAACGGAGCAATGACAACATGTAAAATGGATCTTGACTCACTGTGTACATCTGTATCTCTGGTTACAGCATCAGATCATTATTTTTCTTTTTATACACATGCAGTAATTGCGTGCTACTGGCCAAGAAGGTTACAAACATATTCACTCATTTTTTAATGATGCTTCATCATAATGGGTAGTGCCTGGTATCTTAATGAAAACCACATACAGTATTCTCTTTGTCTGAAAGAAACTTGAAGTGCATATTTTTGTGGTTTGTAGTATGATCACTAAGAAGGCTAGAATTAGTGAAATTACTATATGATTAACAGAAAAGCATTCTAGCCTTTTCTACTCATTAACAAAGGCAGATTGTGTATGTAAAAAAGATTGATTAAAAGTTTATGTTCCTTTTCATGCAGACACCATAGGTAAGGACTCTGAAAAGTGAGTTTAATCACTCAGCATTGATCAAAAAAAGAGCTACCAATAGTCAAGAAAGTGTCTTGTGGAGAGAAAAACCTTTCATCCATGATAAATCATAAATATTGAAAACATACAGTGGTTTTTCAAACAAGAATTCTTAATAGTAGTAAGAACCTGCTCACACAGGACCCATGCAAATCTATTCTTGCAAAAACCACTTATTTGCAGAATTTTCTCCTCAGATATTGCAGGTATATTATGGCTGTATTTGTTATATTCTGAAATTCTTTCAACTCAGTGTAGATTTCTGCATTTAAGATGAGGCCCAAGGAAGACAGAGCCTCTTCTTCTCCTGTCCTATAACTTTTACTTACACATAACTTGAAGTGCATAGAGCTTTTCTGATTATCTAAGGGCAGCTGTGCTTTTTGGGTTTACAGTGGAAAGTCATTCTCAGCCATAACTGTGGAGCAAACACAACCTGCACATAATAATGCTGCTATGTAATTTATTAATCTAAAATGTTCCAGCTTACTACAGATACCCATAAAATCATATTGGTAAATGCACAGGCTCTGAAGGGCATATTATATAGAAAAGCTATACAGTAGAAGCTGCTTCCTGTGAAGACTTAGCATACCTAGATAATGTGCTTAATAGTATTCATTCATAAAAGGCAGGCTCTGCTCTGCAATTTCAGTCTTACAAATAATTTAGCATGCACCCAGAAAAGTTAAAATACCCTAGTAGCAAACAAAAACCCCAAACCAAACCAACATGCAAGAAATTGAGATAAATGGTGCTCATATTTTTGAACACAAAATAAATGACAATGTGTAACATTTATATAGGTTATCTGTACCTTCTGTGTCTGTTTTCCTAAAACTCTAGATCTACCCATTCAGCAAAACAGCACAATGGACTGGTGAAGGTCAAAAATATATTGGACATCTGACATAGGCTTATTGAATTTTAGCCTGAAAAGAACTTCTGTACAATATGGACCCTAAAGTCTCAAATGATTTCTCAATCAACTGCAAAACTTCTGATCAAGGTAAAATCTCAGGATTTTCCTTCAATACCACATCCATTCTGTAAAAGGTAAATGGCTACATCCAGGGTGAATTTGAGTCCATAGCTGAAATCATAACTGTGGTAAACATATGGGTCACTTCCAGTCTGTATGGCTCTAGTTTGCACAGAGAATACAAAACTGTGCTCCCACCATAGTGCCTCTGCCTTCAACTCATTTTCTCCCTTTCCCTATTCCCATATGCCCACAGAACCTCACAAGTATTCAATGATGTGTCTTCAGGGCCTCATGGTGTAATTGGACTAATTCTGTGGAACACTGCTGGGCAGCAACAAGGATCCTGATTTCTGTTACAATCTCCTAGAAGAACACTAAGAAAATCACTGGAAGGTGCGAGTTACTAAAGAAACCCAAAGGAACTGGAAGCTGCTGAACATCAAGGGTAACTAGTTATATCTGCTGTCTTTGGCTGCCTCTGTCTCACTGTCTACCACAGTAAAAATGGGATTTAGTGATAACTCCTTTTAACATCAACAGAAATAGTTGATTGTAAAAACAAATCCAATGAAATATTCAGTAATAAAATGGTCAAGTCACTAAATAATGCATCCAGCTGGCTCTAGTGCTTGACCTTTGCAAAATTCCTTGGAGGTGAAGTGCAAACTACTTTTTTTCCCCTGATGGTCTATTTCTGGGGAACACTACTATGAGAACTCTGTATTTCACAGAGAAAGCAGCTCATTTTTTAGCTTTAATTATGCAGTGGGTGGCCTTCTTCTTTCTTAGTAGGTACTGAATCAATATCCTGGCATAGTGCTAATGGGCACTGTGCTACTTGAGGTGCCATCTTTCAGAAAAGAGACTGAAAGCAAGGTCTTATCTCTTTTTGATTTTCCTGGCTCTCATGGCATTTTTTTCCTTTTTTTAATAATAAAGGTGTTAGCATCAGTGGCTTGGCCAGGGTCCAAGTTGGGTAATTACATTCTGTCTTCCTAAATTTTGCTTTGTGCAGTTTTAATTTAATATGGTGCCTTCTCTTCCTGCCCTAAGTTGTTTTGTGTCATTGCTGGGCACTATTAAATAACCTCCATATTTCCCCCGAGACAGCTGCATTTAAGCTGTGGGTAAGGCAAAGCCTGTACATGGATTTTGTGAACCGTTCCCAGAGAAACAAACACAAGCTCACTTGCCATTATTACATGCCAATATTTACCTGGACAAACTCCAGCTTCTCTACTCTCCTCCAGTAGTTTCCATTCATTTGGAATTTAACTACCCAAATGAAAACAGCAGCTATAGGGAACGCTGTCCCTTCCACTGAGGTCACAAGGCTCATGCTTGGGAGGACATTTTCAGCAGGCAAAGTAGTTTTATCCTCTACATGAGAACATAAGCTGCTACAAGCAACCTTCCTCTACAACAACATGTGGTATTTAGCCATGAGCTGCAGAGGGATGCTGGGCAGGGTTATCCTGTCTCAGTGGTGTGGCTGCCTTCCCGTTTGTCCCTCTTGGAGGATCAGTTTGTCATTCAAGGGCAACTGAACGGGCCCATGAGCTCCAGGGCAAATGCTCCATGTGCTATTGCCCGTGCTCCTCTCAAATACTGCATACTGAATACTTCTACAAAACACTGCATCAGTATCTGCATGTAAAAGCATCCAGGAGACATCCACACTAGACACAATTAATCCAGAGAGGCAAAAGGCATCGATATAATATGGTTTTTCATTGGCATAAAGCTCTTTGTCTGTAAACACTGCTGCTCAGGACTGAAGTAGGCAACATTGTCATGAGTTTTTCCATTTGCGTGTGCTCTTAGGAGCTGCAAGAGCTGGGGCAGGATCACGTTACAACAGCAGGCAGGAGTGATCTTAAGGCACAAATCCTTCTGAGGGTGTAAATCAAGGCAGGCAGGTTTCCATCAGCTTGATCGAAAAGTAGGTTAAAACCAAATATTACTTATAGAAGACTTCAGATGCAAGCTGTGTAACCAGAACCATCCAAAATATGCTTATTGCTAGAGCTTGCTAAATATTTTTAAATGAATATATTTGAAGTCTTAACTTGGAAATAAAATCACAGGAGCATAAAAGCAAAACTTTATTGCTATAAATCAGCAAGACTGCACTGATTTTTCAATTTACTGTATTTGCGTAATTTTAATTATGTGTTATCTCACTTAGCTTTAAAACATTGCCAAAACTGCAGACTTTGAGCTTTTCATACTGACAGTATTGTTGCTCTTGCTTTCATCTTTTTTTTCTTCTTTTAAATACAGTATGCTTTTATTGTTTAATTTAAAGCTATTCAACCTTCTTCCTGCTACCCAAAGACATTTTGTATGTAAATCCAACACTTTGGACCCAAAATCACAACCATCTGCTTATTTATAGCATGATCCATCAGTAAAGGGAATCTGTATTAGGCCCTTAATGGGAGTCATGTGACTGCGCAATGAACTTGGTTTTCATTTTTCTGTTGGAAGTGATACTATTTCTTTACTGGTCCCTGTTAATATTTTGTGATGTTCTGCAACAACAAGAACATTCAAAGAACTATCATTTTGAGATCCATCCCCTCCACCTGATGCAGCTGTTGCTTTATCAGGTATCTATTGTGTCTCTGATCCTGGCATGCCATTAGGTGTCAGAATTAAATGTCTTTCTAGATTTATTTTTATTCATTCAGTGCTAAGTACATTGTTTTTCAATATGCTGAGCTATCCTTGATGTGACCCTCAGAAAAAAATCCCCAAACAACAAATCCCAAACCAAACCCCTACAAGACCAGGGTTTCAGTGGTGCAGCAAAACCAAACAGCTGAAGAAAAAATGAAGCCAGTCATTGCCGGTAGAAAGTAGAAATTAAATAATTGAAGAAACCTGCCTCGTTTAAGAACCAAAACCAAGAAAAGACTCAAGTAAGTTTTGAACTGCATGAAGTTTCTCATAAACTAAGATCCTGAGGGACCTTGACAGTAAAAAGCCCTTACTTCAAAGAAAGTGTGTGGGAAAGAGCAAAGTTGTCGACATCCTACTTTGGGTGAATCACTTTCCCTCTAATGAGAATACATATCAATGGCAGTGCAGTACAAAGACAGAATTCTGCAGCTCTCAGAGTTCACTCCTGGCCCTTAGCGTGCAGTGTGTGGTGGCAAGAAGTTTTTACTTTAGAATGTTTTTTATAATCTCATTGTTGCAGTCAAAACTATCCCAACATTCTTTTTCTGGCAGAACTCACTGCACTACAGAGGTAGACGCTTTTTTCCTACCTTAGATACAAAAGATACTTTATTGGTTTTCATTGAGATATATGGTAAGTGCTCCAAGTTCATAGCACAAAGCTGATATATGCTATATTAAACCCACAGATAAAGTTCCTAGAGTTTACTGTTTCAGTTTTATATACACAGTTATACTGGAGAGTAAATGAAGAAAAACTAGGTCATTAACATATGTAGTGGTGACTTTTAAATACAGTTATGTGCTGAAATGCCTCACAGACAGATGTTCTGTCCACAAAATTGTTCAAGTCTGTAGGGTAATGAGACTTTGCGCTGCTTATCCCACTTGCCACTAGAGCTTTATTCCTGCTCAGCACACATGAGCAGGGATTTGCGTATGCAAATTACAGGTCTACAAAGCAAGAACTCTCTGGCTACGTTCTCATTTCAGACATGGAGAGAAATAGCCATTTCCAGATTTATCTGCTCCTAAGGTAGAAATGGAACCAGCACAGATGGGTTATGCTTTAGCAACAGCTACTTTTATCCCTTGACTATGGGAGCAGATACACACTGGCTCTGAGACACATTCAACCTTCAGCCTCTGGCTGAGTTCTGCATTGCTTTGAAAAGGGTGGAATCCATTGGTGGTTCTCTTTGTAGCTTCTCTTTAGCTCTATATAGAATGACTGGGTATGAAGGCATGAAATAGCAGTATCTCAGTAGGAATGAGTAGGAAAACAGAAAAATCTGTACAAAATGTGGCACATGCTCCTGAAAGAACACACACCTTGCATCACTCAGGTGGTGAATACAAACATCAAAGATACCTGATCTGTGTGCAAACAGTAACCTGACACAAAAAAAATTATGACCTTTAACTCCATGAAATACCTGTCAGCCAGCTGTGCTAGGGAGGAACCTATATGCAGTGCCTGTGATATGCTGATTCTCTTTTCAGGTCATCCAGGGTTTGTATCTTTTATTCTAAATGTTAGAAAATGAATTGCCTACAAGCACAACACTCATGTAAAAGCAACATATGCGATCTGAGCGATAGAGATTACAACACCTTTCATCAAAAGATCCCAGGAGTAATGTGCAGGTCATTCACAATAGTTCCAGCCCTGCAACAAATTCTTGTTTAAATTTATACACAAGCTGCTCCACTGAAATTTAATCATATGCGTAAGCCCTCTCAGAATCAGGGCCTAGCACTGAACAAGAATTATGTTTGTCTCTGCTGATAACAAGACTCTGTAGGGGGAAATACAAAAAGAAACCCTGTTAACTCCTTGAATTCTTTGAAAAATTTAGGATGTCAGACCCATGTTTTGTCCAAACCAAAATGATCATCATCCTACTCTGTCTGAAAATATTCCAAGATATTTAATGACACAAGATCAGCAGGATTTGCTGCATCTGAGAAGATGAATATTCTTCTGGGAAAGTCTGAGCTTTTAAGTGAACTCAACTGGATTACTGATACTTTAGCAAAGCCAGAAAAACCCCCATTATACAAATGAGGCATAAGAATGGGAGAAAGAGTGCCTGGTGTCCTGAGAGACTCCAATTTTATACATCATTCCCAGTGATCTCAGAGACAGAAAACTATGTAACATGCCACAATGAAATTCAATAACGCCATCTTCCTCCAGACTGTTCTACTAAACTGCTGGATTTCAATGTCTGTACAGGTGACTATAGAAGCAAAAGAAAGCATTTTATTTTATTAAAGAAAGGTAAGTGTTCTTGTAAACATATACAAAGTGAAAAAGCTTTCAATCTCATTCTCATAAAGCCTGTCAGATAGCACTGGTTGCCAAGCCATGATTCCATCAAAAATATGTGTCCAAAACATGCCACAAATGTGAGAGCAATCTAAACCTGACTGCATAGCGTGTCTCATCCCACAACTGAGATGTGGAGAATTTCACTAAGTCTAGAGTTTTGGTTTTGGTTAACATCTCCTATCAGCAGGAGAGGACAAATGTCAAGAGTTGATTTTAAATGTTAATGCTCTTTATGCTCAGATCTAGCAAATGCCACATGGAGTCAGACACACGGTCCATCCTCTCTCTCTACTGGCAATTGTCTCTTGGTGGTATCACTCCAACAGAAATAGTGAGGAATGATGAAAAGCAAATTTCAGATCTAATTTTTCCTAAAGTTAAGGGAAGTTTCCAAACCTATATCTGGATTCAGATGTGACCCTATGCCAACATCACACCAAAGTAAAACTTGAAGTGGGATTTATGTTGATTGATTTGAAAAATTATCAACATGGAGATCTGCTTGCAATTTCATTGGCAACAGCTACCTTTGTTAAGCTTCTAAAAACCTCTACTTCTAAATATACAAAATAATAAACACACGGTAAAAACATTACTAATGTGCATCCTTTTCCAGTTCCCAAATGTACCCCTTCCAACAGTTTGCAAGCAGCATAGAAATATTTGTATGATTGTTCTAACATGCTGTAGTGAAGCAGCATAAATCCCATAACTTGAGATGCAGTGTGCCCTTCTGTTCCACTCACACAGAAGGAGAGGTGTTCCTACCCACCTTATAATTCAGTCGAGGTAATGCCTCTTAAATACACAATCCCTGCAAGGCAGTAATTTATCAGTGTTATCAGATAACTGCTTATTTTGAGCTGTTAATGACAATACAGTTGTCTGCCAAGAGTACTAAAGCTCCTTCCTTCTGTACGAGTGGAATTCAGCAAATTAAATCTAGAGGAAGAGATCTAACCTCTAATGGTCTTCAGGGAAAACTTTTTCCTGTCTTTCCTAAACCAGTAAAAGAGCCCAAGCTGTGCTATTTGACAGCTTAACCTCAGAGGAAGTGCAAAGTAAAGAAATCTCTGAAAAACAAGTAAGTTCAAACACATACCACTGCCAAATACTCTTCACTTGGAATAAGTCTTAGGTAACAACTCCAACCTCTACTTCAGGCTGCATAACACTATAAAAAACTAACCCAACCTGATGTGAAAATCTTGAAACATCATGAGATGAAAAACTGTATCAATATTTTACTGGAAGTCTAGACCTATTTTAATGCCACTTAGGTGATATGTTAAAAATACTGACATTTAGGTGGGGAGAGAATAAATGGACCAAAATTTAATCTCTCCACCTACCTGGTTGCATTTCAGAAAATGAAACTGTACTATTTTACACTGATGACTTTATAATCCTGTGTTTCCATGAACTCAAAAGTCTCCTGTGTCCTTGGAAGAGATAACACTTGCTCTTCACTCAGCCAGTGATGTGGACACACTCAGCAGGCACTCAAACCTGCTTGGTGGCCCTCTTCATGCAGGTACAGTGCAGACACTCACCAATCTCTCAGGGACAGAGCTGCTGTTCAGCTCAGCCCCAGCCTGGCAAACAGGAGAAGCCAGAGCTGTCTCCACACCTTTGGTCCATTCAGGCAGTCCCTGCAGCAATCAGGAACCAGGCATATGAAGGCCACTCTGGCTCTCCAGTCCTCTTTGCCAGCCTGATACCTTCCCTACAAAGTGTGCCTAATGTCCCAATTACTGAGGAAAGCCATCTGCCAGATTGGCCCCAAACATCCTAGGAGCCCAGAAGCCCCAAGGTTGATGGCCAACATGCTGGCTCCATCTTAAACAGCTCTAGTCTCTGCCAGCATAATGCAGAACCATGGAATCTCTCTTCTCCCAGCACCTCTACCCTCAGGATTATCAGGCTCCCTTCCTTTCATCTTGCTAGGGAAGATGGGAGGAGCCAAAAGCTTGCAACATCCCACCAGAAAAACCCCAGTGTTCATGGAGGCAGTACTGAACAAATTTTACAGGTCCATGGAAGCAGAAGTAGATCCTTCCACATCCACCGTGATGCTGGAAGATCCATTCCTTCCTCTGCTTCACCCTTGGAAACATTTACCCCAGTCCACTTTGCCCACCAAAGCCCGGTCCTCCCACCACCCTGTTGTGGCACTTCCAATCAACCATGAGTGCCTTCAGAAGCCGGAGTGCCACAGAGGATCAGGCCTGTCACATTTTTAATTTCTATTCTGCAAAGTCTTTTAAATTTTTCTGCATTTAATAATCCACATACCATGCCCCACTTTCAGACTTAAATCCTTCTGATTCCTTCTGTCCAATTGACAAGATGAGGGGTTCTTTTTCTTAAATATATAATTTAACAAAACCCATATGGAATATGCTCACTTGTTTCAGTGATCTGGAAAATGTGCTTTGTCTTTTTTCCAGAGAATGTGCACATTTCAGATTTCCCTTAAGCTTTTGTAATTATTTCTGATCTTGGTGGTCTTACTTTGTCAGCCCAGCTGATACCAACCAGATGAGAGAAATGATTTGAGGGTGGTTTTTGTCCAGGAGGTAGCAGAGAAGAAAACCAGCAATAAAATTCTGGTAATTTCTCATTTCATTGTAAAGATATGTTGTGGGGATTTGCATATTCTGTCTGTGAAGCAAACAGAGCTATAATCAGATAATATGGCAAGAAAGGCTTGAAATGCCATTCAAGACTTAAGATGCAATGATTATTAAACAAACCTTTTGTATGAAGAATGCTCATAGCATCACTTCAGGCATCTTGCTCAGTAACCTGAGCAATTCTCAGAAATACCATAAAGACTGCCATACTGAGCAGAAGTTCATGTGTGAGGTGTGTGTGCAGTACAGAGAACATGCACGTGGCCTATCAGTTTAGCCCACAATCCTGGTAGATAAAGGCTGGTTCCTGTAGGCTCATGGCATGCTGAGAGCTGCTTTTGGCATTTCACCCAGACCCATCTCTGCATCCATCAGCTGGCCTCAGAGTGGAAGGGAAGATGAGGAATGAATTAAAAAGATACAGCTTGCAATGTCTGAGTTATAACACTAACTGCCTCTAACTCAAGCTAACAGGGTCATTTCAAAGGGACGACTTGCTGTGCATCAGCTGAAGAAGAGAGGAAATTCTGGGTACTTAACATTTTAGAATAATACTCAGACTTTCCCTTCAGCTGCATTTAGTGTCTGAACAAACTCCAGGGCACAAACTCCAGTGCCAATTTAATACAGGCTTCTATTTGCAGAGACTCATTAACGTTGTGCACAACTGCCTTAAAAAAAGGTTAAAGTCTTGGCAGAAAGCAGCCATAGCAACTATTGATTCAACTCTAGAAACTCTCCAGCACTTACACTGAGTCTTACCAGCTGGGGTAACACTGAGGCATTGAGCAGAGTTTTAAATGGAGACCAAAGCACACAGCCAGTGGCACAGAGGGGCTGCAGGCACGGGCAGGTCGACATCATGTCCCTGCAGTCACCACAGTGTCCCTTGCTGTGCCAGCTGATGCAGCCTGCAGGGACAAAGCTGCTGGCATCCCAGGTAACTGCTCTCCAGCAAGTCAAATCTGCTTATACACTTTCCTTAACTGCATGCTTTAGCTCTTTATAAAGAAAAACAGAGCTTTAAAAATTAGACACCACCATTCTGTACTAGAATAGGCTTATACTAGGCCTCATTCTATGCTAGAATACCATGGATTTCTTCTCTTGTTATTCCTTTGGATGTGGGGTTTTGACTGTTTCTCCTTCTGTAGGTACTTGGGCTCATTTAAAAAAAGCACCATATGTTCTGTTCATTCTTAACATTGGTGGCTTTAGAAATAGCTTGGAAGAACTCAGGAAAAGCCTTCAATTCAATTAGAAATTATCCAGAAACAACGAAAAACCAAAATTGTGGACCTGGAGAGGCACTGACGCTATGCAAGTTTTGATCAGTTGCTGGGCTTGATGGCCCAGGCTCACCTTTTATTACCTGTACCTTGTCTTGCTTCTGACCTGTAGTGTATATTAGAGACCTCCATGTTATTCCACCAAGATTACTAGCAGACACTATTTTGTAAGAAGTTAATGAAACACTTTTGGGGATAAGATTTGGTATGAAATGCTTTTTACCTCCCAAAGTTCTCAAAGCACTTTACCATTCAAATCTAGTGATACAGATGGCTCACACTCTTACTGATCACCTGTACCCAGATAAGGAATGGACAGCAAGAAACATTTCATTTTTCCCCCTTAACCCTACATAAATATTTAGAAAAAGAATTGAAGTATACTTCTCTCCATTAACATGGGAAGGGAAATGTAGGTGGAAAGAATTTAATTAGCAGAGTTGAAATTTGACAGGGGGAGTACATCACACTTTCCAGTGATAACATTCACCTGCTCTAAGTGGTGCTCTGCATACGGCACATACAGCAGCAAGCAGTCTGAAGTGCTGCAGTCTGAAATCACTGCCTCTCCTGAAGAGATTCCTGCAGCAGGAGAACTGGTTGGTAATTAATACAACTTAGCATGCTTGAAATCCTTAATTACCTAAGGGGCATGGAAGGAACAGAAGGGGCCTTGATCCTTTACCTGCGGGGCAATGAAATGGTACGAGAGCTGTGTGCCCTGACTGCTTCTTGGCACTGCCATTGCAAAGCCCCAGTGAAACAGCTCCTTAACAGGAGCCAGGAAAGCTTCAGCCTGGAGGCTGAAGGGCTCTCAGAGACGCAGAACTATGTTCTCAAGCTAAGGTACAGCTTAGTACCTTGTCTCATGTCTGGAGTGGAGGTACCTGAAAGTGTTACTAAAAATTTTGCCAGCTTCATTAATTACTCCTATATTTATGTCCCCCAACCCCAACAAACTCTTAACCGGAAACAATGGCAGGCAGTGAGTTGAACCTGCAGAATTTATTGGGCAAGAATAATTGAAGAATAAAGATGATGCAAGGGCCTTGACTGATCACCGGGTTTATGTTCCTGCCCCCAAAAAGACTCAACTACATCTTACAGCAAAACAATCTAAACTGTTCTTAAAGCCTTTTAGTCCTGGCAAGACCACCTACCTAAAGAAGTCTATTTCATCATCCTCACTGTCAGAAAGCATTTCTTCCTCTCAAATGCAAATCTTGTTCTTCTGTCCACTGCAAAAATGCAAATGCATGTACTAAGTGCATTAGTTTGAACTAATGCTTTCTTTAGAAGAATGGAAGAAATAAGTGTTACCTGGCGTTCCATTTGTGGAGAGGGGCAAGAAAAGATGGTGTTGGGAAGAGAAAGGCAGACAGCTGAAGTGTCAGGCAAAAAGAAAAGTTATTCATGAACAATGTTTTGTTGAGTGAATGAATGCAGATTTGATGAGGTTCATAAGTAACTTCCTGCAGGGTCAGCAGGGAAACCCTAATTAGGCAGGATGGCCTTCCTCATTATTAGAGTTATGTGCTTGATTAAAGAGGTACAATTCTTCCTAGTACTGCAGGAGGCCAACAGGAAGCCTGCAGCATAAAACTCAACTCGTTTCTACCTCTCTTTTGCACACACAGGCACATACCAAACATTGCTGTGCACACAGACACGTGGTGCCAGACACCTCCACCTCCCTCCTCTTCCTTCCCAATAGGTGCTGTTTATTGTGTCCCTGGCAAGAAAGCAGGGATAACGTCCTCCTCTAGATGAGGAAGAAGCTGTTGAGTATGCTGTGGTCAGTTGACAAATGGGGGAAAACCAGAGTGATAGTTGTATGCAAATTAATAGCTCCCACTGTTTTGTAACACAGGTCTCCCAGCAGATGCCACAGGTAATTATGCATCTGAGGGTAGTGCTTCTGGGAACACTCATAAAATACAGCTTTTATCTTGCTGCTTCCAGCCCATGTCTGGCAATGTATAAATAATGTTAACAGCATCCACACAGACGGTCAAAGATTGGATACGCACTGGGTGTATGCATGCCTGGTGAAGTACAGATTTTGCTGCAAATTTGTGATATGTTAGAAGAAGGGGGAAAAAAAAGGCCCTTAAATACACACCTACCAAGGGGATACCTATAAGTTACAAGAATTCCTTTTTAGATAAGAAAAGCTGGGCATTTGAGGACTTTCTGAGTGTCCCTTTAGGCAAGCAGCCTTCAGACTGATTCAAGATAGGTTATGAATATGGGGTGGCAGCTGCTTGACATGGGTCTGGCTCCACACAGCAAGCTGACAGCTTCATATCCCAGGACACTTCAGCAATGCGACAGCTGTGATAAGCAGGAGACTCACTGTCTGGCAGTATAGTTAACAGGAGAATCCTCTATCATTGGGGCCAACATTCTTGTAAAGAGAGATGCCAGTGTGCTTAGGAAAATAAGCAAGAGATCAAAATTAATTTTTGCTGCATTTGGTTTCCTATACACTCCTCTCATTCTTCCACATGTGCTTTGTACGTGTTCCAGTCACACCAAGTTGCTTCCCAAATGTGCATAAGCTTATCCCATTTTATTGCTCACAGATCACAGACAGAGTCTTGCAACTGAGAATGCACCAAGTGCATTGTAAATGCCATCCAAAAATATGGTGGCAAAATGAAGAAACAAAGGAGTTTTGAGGAAGACACGCAACAAGAGCACATCTGTGGAGGAGCTAAAACACAACTCTGAAAACATGAATCACTGCTATTTCCCAAGGATAGTCACAATGGAGAGGCTGCTACAGCTACTTTGTTAGCTTTGGTTTTGTTGTTCAAGCTTGTCAAAATGAGAACAGTACCTGAGAGGAGCAATTCTGCAAAGCAGGTGAACATCTTTTTGCAAGTGAATTCCATTTGTGAAGATGGCTTTAGGTGCATCAATATAAATCACACTGTAGTTTATTGACAAATGTATGCAATATAGCAGGATCACAGAGCTACAAAACTGAGAGAGATTCGATTATCTATAAATAATTACTCATTATGTGTCAACGTGAGGAAGTACAGACAGAAACGCGAGCTGAATAGAGGAAGGAGGTCAAAGGAGATGAGCTAAATATTCAAATGCAACAATTTGATAGAGTAAGGGAACAGAAAAATCAAAAAAACTACCTACAGTGATTGCTGATCCTGAGAATTAACGGTGGTAATACATTTTTACTGTGCCTTTACTAATGATAAAAATGCTGGGTTTTAATCTGAAGTTTAAACATTGCAGTGCTTTTCACCAGCTTTTCTAAATTTTTTGTGGAAAGCTGTTTTGTGATGCAGCTTGTATCACTTAATGTAAAAATACTGAAAAATTTTTGCAATTCTATCTTATGAAAATAAAACTGTATTTTACCAATTTTTTGTAAATAAAAATCTGTCATTTGGCATATCATCAGTATGTGTTAGTACACAGTCAGTGTCACAAATGAGAAAAAACAATCTAACTGGGAAAAAACCCTTCCCAAACCTCAAAATAAGGAATAATGTTCATTCTGAAGTAAGATTTAATAAAAAACCCTCATCCTTTTGAAGTTTCTCTTTCACATGTATTTCTCTACAATAGAAGAAAAATATACATTCTAACTGCCAGCACTTCATGCCTCAGAAATTCTTAGCTTTCAGAAACAAAGCCATGAGAATTGTAGGGAGAACAAGCTTTAATTATTGTTTTACTTTTTAAAGAATATAGTCTATTGTATCTCTTAGTAACAAATTCCTAAAAAGCACTCATCCTATCACATGGCTTTCTATAAAATTATTCATAGAATTACACATTAGGCACAAATATAAATATACTGAGGAGCTTAATTTTATGTTGTGGCACAAACACTTTCTAAAATAACTTTCTAAAATAGACTTTTACAGTTTCATACCCATGACCAATACCCAGGCCATTCTATGGTTCTATTTTTTAGCATAAGTGATCCAGTAATTGAATATCCTAAAGCATATTGTGAATGGTAGATTTTTAAGGGTGGACTAAATCCAGGGACAGTTTGTATTCATTCTAGTAAGAACTAGTAAGCACGTCATAATTTCAGATTATGAAAACCCAAGAAAAAAACTCCAGAAAACCCCAGAATACCATGTCATGTCCATCTCCTGTGATTCAGCAGATCAGAGAAAATACTAAGAACCTCCTCCCAAGACTTACATCTGTGGGTATGCTCCTTGTAGAAGTGAAGTGAGGGTGCCCTAGTTACTGATTTCTCACTACCAAGAGTTTTGGCCCACAGTCTGGTTTTGGCTTGGCAGAAATCAGTGGGAACCTCTTTAAAAACCCTCCCCATGGAGTGTTGGAAATTGAAAGGTTCTTGATGTAGGTCCTAACAGCGCTCAGTGTCCAACCCTGCCCTTAGGGGTGATCAGCGGCAGCAGAGACCTTCAGCACTAAACTTCCCTGGGATGTAGCAAGTTCATGAATCCCCAGGAGTCCCTGAGGAGTAACAGCTCTCAACATCACTGGGAGCATAGTCAAGTGGAAAGCTTTGCTCTTTGCATGCAGGATTTAAAATTCCAGGGCTGCTTCTTTGGCTCCTTGATAGCCCTTAAATTCTTGCGGGAAGCCGTTGCCTGTGCAACACTGCTCTCCAGGACCTTGGATAGCAGCCTCTCTCAGGCTGTGCTCAAATTAAATAGTAATAGAAAAGTAATCTTTGACAGTGGATACAAATTCGATTCAGAAAAGCCCTTGCCAAAATATGCTTTAAGAGCAAGCACAGCATATATATTATTGAAAAGCTTTGTTTCTATATAGCATGCCAAGCTGGCAGAAATGCAAATTTGAATTTTAGAAGTGATTGCTACGGAGCTAGTCAAGAAGAAGGAACCAGAGAGGAAGGAATTAATTGTATTCGTTTCTTTTAAAGAATAAATCTTGAGCTAGTTTTCTTTTTTATGACAATCTTGCATTATTCATCTGTCTTTCTAGGTCAGAAAATAGGAATAAATTTTATGTGACACTCTCTTGTAATCCAGTAGTACAAAATAGACTCTCACAGAAAGCTGCAGTATTTTACTCTGCTGTCCCAGCACGTAGGGAGATGCATTTTAGGGCCCTTTGTAGTTTGTGTGCTGATATTGTGCCTGGCAAGATCCCTGTGTCTTTTTGAGAAGGGGAAAAATAAGACAGCACAAAAATGATACAGGACTAAAACTGAGTAACACAGACTCTACATCAAGGATATTATTTCCCTAGGGAAAACTGCGATGATTTTTCATCCTCTTTGGATTCTGTCATCTTTTTCAAAGTATCTGTTTAACCACAGAACTGACTTAAAGGACAAGCACTAAGGCTATCAGAATGCACTGCAGCAAATTCTCATCCTCTGCTGAGGGAATGAGGGAGGTGACACAGCTGTGATTTAAAAAAACCCAACCAAACCAATATTTTTATAATAATAAAAAAGAAAAAGCAAATGAGCAGCATCTAATTACTACAGAGAAGTCACTGATTTAGGTGAAAAAATTTCAAAGAAGCTTCACCTGCTACTCTCAAAAGCTTTTGTTCTTATTATTCCTCCTTTCTATACAAGGAGAAATAAAATTAGGCAGCCTCACGGAAATAACTTGTAGCTCAGCCTTCAAGAGCTGATAATGCTTTTAATACTTAAGATGACCACAGCCAGATATCATTCCCATGCTTTATTACCATGTATAAGAGCAAATTCTGGGAGACTAAATCTGGGTTACTGGCTCTGGAGAATTAGTGAGAGTTGTCTACGTGTTCACACTGTAAGCAGAATGCAGGAGAGCATTAATAACATTCTAGGTTAGGTCATGAATACTAATATATTTCTGCAACTCAGAACCTCCATACAGGCATGCAAGTCTGTGTCAAAAGAACCAAAAAAACCCAAACCAAAACAAACAGAAAAACCAACCAACCAAACCAACCAAAAAAACCTCCCAGAATAAAACAACAAAACCCAAACAAAACAACAAGACAAACCCACCAAAATCAACCAGCCAATCAAAAAAATTGAAATGCACTTAACTCCTTTCACCATTGTCCAAGCAAGATTCATTTCATGCTCATGTAGTTTCACCACAGAAGGTCAGACACATTTTGAACTAATTAGAGAGTAAGTTGTTCCACAGGATTCAGATGTATAAAAGTAGTTAGGAGTATGTTTTCAATATAATTCTCAGTACATGCCAGCAAGACATGCTGTCAATATCCTGTTTTCCCACTCTGTGCATCCACAGACGTGAGATAAATTAATTCCCAGCTAAGGCATGGAATATCTCTTGAATTCATTACTGGCTATGCCTGAAGAGGATGCCAAGAGGTAAGTATTAGGCTAAAAGTTATAGGAGATACTAAATCCAACAAAGGATTCAGCTTGTGAGACAAGTACTGTAGTGGCATTGTAGTGATTTGACTTTAGATGATGTTTTGAAGCAGAAATTTAACACAAAAGGCAATTTGTCTATGAAAGAAACAATCACTATTTGCAAAATTGCTTTAAGAAACCTCTGTTACTGAGGTCATTGATGCTTGACCTCACCGTAGCAGGTGTTTATACTACAACAACAGTATCAAGATTTTTTTTTTGTTTAAACAAATGTATGTCCACTTAGCTTGTGGTAGTGAGTATCCAGAAGTATATACAAAGCTCCTTCACCTGTCAGTTTGTTTTAAATACTTTAAAATGCAGATGCATTCCACAGTTTGCTTTAAATACTGTAAAATTCTGATTTTATAAGGAGGGTAACAGGTCACCATTGCACTTAAATAAAGTAATAAATAAAATAGAAATTATAAAAAGCACTGCCCGGTTCCACACCTCCAGAACTGCATAAATTACATGATAAATAAATTACATGATTCCCATGTCAAATGGAAGGAAGAATTAAAACTGGACACACAAAATCCCCATTTAAGAGCTGGCTGAAACCCAAGCACTTATGAATTCTATGGCCTGAGGATTATTCACCCAGTTACACTATCAATTTTTGACACATGAACAGCCAGAAATTTTGGCACTGCTGTGGCAGTTCATCTTCTCTCCCCAGCTGATCAAGTTCTGCTTGTCTTGATACAGACTGGAGAAAGCAGCTCTTTCTCCCCTGTGCACCTGAAGAGACAGACAAGCAAAATATTAAACAGCTACAGATGCTGAAAGAAAAGCAACTGTTCAGTCAGCTCTTCAGGGTTTTTTCAAAGCTTTGCTTGTAGCACAAAACTGATGAGAATATCTGACGATTATTACAAAAAAAAAAAAAGGCAAAGAAAATTTGTCTGATAGGAGCACAGCTAAAGCTTAATCTATTTACGTAACAAAACAGAGGCACAGAAATTTCTGCTAATCTATTAACAGGGGACAAGCTGCTCTTCTGGCACAGTGAGGGCTGACATCAAACTATCAGTCTGGCAACCTTTTTTGCTCAAATCCCTCATGCCCCCTGTTCTGCCTAAGACAGGCACTCATCACTGTCAGTGCTCCCAAATGGCTGACACACCAGAGCAGACCACATCCTATGTCCCTTTTTTCTTTTCAAGCTACAGCACTAAACTTCTCACTCACAATCAGTGCAGTCAGTGCATGAGGCATGGTTTCATCACAGCAGGAGCAGCTTTTCCCTCCAGGCTGGTTGAAGAGTTATGTGGTTGGTAGGGGTTGGATGGAGCTCCCTGCTCCAGCCTCCCCATACCTGTGACAGCTCAGTAGCTGCCTTGTTTTGTTCAATTCAAGCAGGCAACGCCAGCTAAGGCTCACAGCACAGACTTAGCATTCAACAGGGGAAAAGGCAAAGCCCTACAAGTTTCTACCAATGGAGAAATACCACAGCACTGCTCTGCATCAAGGAAAGCAAAGCATCCTTTCCATGGGGAAACCAATCCAAACTAAAGAAATCTTCTCTTTTTAAACACATCACACTCAAAGTCTAGGTTTAATGTTAAAGCTCTTAAGGTGCTGAGGTTCCAGGTCACAACACTCCCTTTTCCCATGAGCAAAGCACCTTGGGAGAACACAGAGATATGCATTTTCCATATCTCCATTCATGATCAAAAGAATCAAAAAGAGAAAGAAAAAGGATTCCTTTCCCTACTACCCTTAGAATGCCCCATACTGCAGGTACTGAGTCTGTTCCTTCCAACAGCAGTGTACTTTCTCAGAGCTTTCCTAAGCGTGCTGGAAAAAGAGAATTGCGGAAGGGCTCTCTCCTAATCAGCTTTACCAGGTCCAGGGAAACCCATCAAGATGTCTGTCAATTCCCAACATGCTCCCTGCACTGCAGCTCCTCCAGTGGAAGATAACAGCTGGCAGGAAGAGCTAAATATTTTCAGTGTCATTGTTTAGGCCTACAAGATGCAAAAAATCTTGGTGAGAATCTGTCCACGTGTCTTTGATAAAGACATAAGCAAGAACACTTTCCAAAGGACAGTTCTATCAACACACACATGAGAAATGGAGAAAGGGAGAAGCCACAGAAGAATCAGCTGTCACACCGACTGCTAAGGCAGTAGCCTTAGTGTGGGGAATAAAGTGGAGGCCCTTGTCCCCACGTTGTCCCCTTTGCTACTTTCATAGCCATATTTTATAGGTATGCTCCCTAAATGTGTGTCTTAATTAGCAACTCTGCAAAGTACACATTAAGGGATCTGACTGTCAGGTCTTCTGCTGTGACTCCACAGCTGTTGAATACCAAACAACCAGGGAACATAGAGCCATGTTCTCCTACAGAAATTAAAGCATGTCAGTAGCTTTTTTCCAGTCTCTTTTGCAGCTTACATTCCCGGTCTAAGTGGTGCCATCTGTTAACCGTGTTGTATACATTTTCATGAAGAAGACTAAAAGAAGCAAACTGAATTCTACACAAAGTAGCATAATATTGATACTGAAAGAAGACCACTGCAGTGCACTGGCATCCTGTATCCAAGGGACTTAATTTTCAGAGTGATGTCAATGAGCAGGGGGCTCCTGTGCAACTGTTCAGCTTGGCAAACCCTCGAAGTGTTTCCAGTCTCCTGCTCTGCATTGTTCCAGTGAGACATTTACCTTTGCTGCCCCTGCTGAACTACACTCTTACATTTGATATGCTGCTCCACTTTTACAACATGTGCCATGGGAGTACTTGAAAAGAGTAGATGGCCACCAAATTCAAAGCAAGGTCTGCTCTGCAATTCTCCTGGGAAAAAGCAAACTGTTATCTCCCCCCATCTGTTCTCCCCTCTCTCCCACCAAGCTTTCTATTTAACACAATTACATGCAGCATTTGACAACAGAGCTGATAAATTATGTGCTGCTTGAATTGAAAATGTGAAGGATAATAGGGATAAATATCAATGCATTCACAGATGACACAAAAACATTTCATCACTTTCAAGGCTTTTTGGTTGTGCTCAGGAATGACTTGGATGAACTAATTCCTCAGTGCATTGTCTTAAACAATTCTCTAGAGGAAAAATGGACTATGCCTAAGACAAATGACAGACAAGAGTAAAAACAGTGAAAACCCCACAAGTCCCAAAGGGAAAACATCTTCGCCCAGCCAGGCAGCAGTAGGATGCTGCCGTCAGAAAAAATAAAAAGACTGTGTGGTTGCAGGACCTGTTTGTGTTTCCATTTTTTTCCCATGAAGTTCCTGCTTGCAACTTTCTGGTGCCATGTAGGGGAAACATGCACCTAGCAGGGGATGGTGTGCAGAGAGAACCACCAAGTCCTGAAGCCTTTCAGATGGAAGCACACCTGCTCTCCTCATGCTTCTCTTGCCCTCTCAACACTGACATTGCTGTCACAGCTCTTGATCTCTCCTCTAGGCTCTCTGATCTCCCAGAGCACATCAGGGCCTCCTTGTGGCTTTGGGGGCTCTGGTGTGTTCTCGGGTATGTTTTGCTGCCACCTGCCCCCAGCTTCTCTCAGTTGCAGGAACAGGCTCCTCCACTCCTGAAAGAGAAGCTGCTCGTCACCACGAGTCACCCAGAGGTAGGAAAACAACTGCAACTACAGAGAAGTTGCATACATCCTGTATTTTAAACAGGATTTAGTACAGTTATCCTTTAAGATATGGACCATGGAGTTATTTCTGGTGCCAGCCCTTGTGGTTTGGTCTGCAAGTCAGAACACAGGACTGCCTGGCAAGAAACTGCAACTCAGAATACTTTTAGGGATGAGGATTGACTTCAAAAGGAACAACCATCACAAGTGCTTGATTTGAGGGCTAGAGCTAATCCTGCAGGCAGATTTTCTTTTCACAAGCTGCACTTACTGGGCTGACTCTCCTCAGCAAGGAGGTACCAATGTAGTGTTTGTTAGCAAGGTGCAGCTGCAGGGAAGCACCAAGGGTGCTCTCCTGACACACTGTGGCCTGGCACTGGCCAAAACAGAAGAGCACCTTTGGAAAACCTGTCCCATGGAAAAGGCCTGCAGTTATTCCTCAGGGCCACACAGCCAGGCTCTGCTCAGCGTGGCAACAATTTATGGATGAAATTTCCAGCCACTCTGAACATATTGCAGTGCAACTGGGGGACAGGGAGGAACTCTGTGCCTCACTGAACAGCTCGGAGAAATGGCAGCCAAAACCAGAGCTGAGCCAAATGATTCCCTTCTCTGCAACTCACGACAAGCAAACATTTTGAGGTCAGGAAAAACCAAGCTTTTGCTGTCTAGAGGCAACCAGTTGCTTTCTATAAATGTTTTGTATTGAGTCCTGTGCAAATTGGAATGAGGCAATTCCAGACATCTTAAAAGAAAAAATGGAAGCATCAAAAAAATTATATACCCCTACTAGCTATGTGATGATCCAAATTAAACCATATTTATGTCTTAGAGAGTGAGAAATGTATTATTTTTATCATTTATTTATCACATAAAAATAATGTAAGGTATATTTTTGACAAAAATTCTTTCATTTTGAATAAGTGAAAAATATTCATAGTATTAGAGACAGAGCTGAGCAGCATAATAAGGCCTTAAAGTACACTTTTCACCTGTTGACATCTCTTTTTAAGGCTAGAAATTAAAATGTTGAAAATAGAAAGCATCAATATTCTTGAAGGTTATATCCAAAAGGCTCAGTAACAGTATGTAAGTGGAGAATAAATGTTATAATGAACATAAAAATCTCACTTTTTTAGATGAAAAAGCTTGGAAAGCAAATGATGCACATTTGTTCATTACAACTTAATTAGCACAGCCTGATATTAAGGACCAATAGTAATACTGAATGTAAATTGAAGACTGCTTGTGGGTATATCTATACTTATAGATATATATAAATCTTGAGTAATTGCCAATATGTAAGTGTTGAAATAACTGTTGAGTGTTGAAATGCTTCTGGGATTTGAGTACTGGAGTAATATCTCCATTTTAAACCTTGCTTCAAAACAACTTTTGCTATTTATTTCTGACAAAAAAAACCTAAACATAAGTTTAAATTAAATATTTCCTTAAATTTCCAGTTTTTCTTTACTGAGTTAAGGAAGAGAAGAGAAAGAAAGAGGACATTTTCTTGCAGTTTCTGCATTTCCCACTTGTATTTATTAAGACATGAAAGGCACCTAAGTGTTCACAGGTACCATGTGCAATTAAAAGGTGTTTAATGTGGGGGATAAATTATAGATTATTTGAAGATGGTGACACCCCACAGATGTAAAGGCAGGTAATGATCCACACTGACAAGCCTGCAATAAATCTCTTCTAAGCAATGCAGAGGGCAGCAGTACAACCCATGTCACCAGAAATATTGTCCCTAGGAGAGCTGCAGCTCAGCTGTGCAGACCAAGACCACCTGTCTCTCCCTCAGCAGTTGGATCTCACGACTCCTGAAACTCCCAGTGCACATGGCCACATTTTGACTTTGTTTTTCATTTGTAAGCAAATTTTTCTTCTGTATCGTTCATCACTATGTGTTAAAGATTATTTAACCCTTATTTGGTAAGTACATGGCACAATATTTGTCTGATGAAGGTCAAATAGAAATGACATAGGAAACTAAATGACGAAATGAATCCCCCTCTATTGTTCTGCAGTAACATTCTCAGTGCAAATCCGACATCAGACAGTGCAGAAATAACCACAAAATGTTAAACAAAGCTCATGCCTATCAACATCTGAACAGACACTTTTTTCCCAGACCTTACATGCAGCCTTGCATGAACCTGATTCACCTTGCTGGTCTGCTCTAGGTTGTTCTGATGCTATTTTAATATTTTATGGGAGCTGGCAGTAACCTACTTCCAATGCAAGTGACCCCAGAGAGAGCTCTGGTCACAACACAGAGAAGTAGAGTATTTTTGATTCCTATGAGTTAAGTAACAGAATCTGGCAGAGAGATGGTGGTAGAACTTCAACACGGAAGATCAGAACACAATTATGCATGGTCAGAAATGTATTCAGTAATAATCCATCATGCTGTCTCTGGCTGCTTTGCATGCAGAAAGATCATCTGCTTTAATCTTCCCAGTTTCCAGACCCACACAGAGTATCATATATTATGCAAAAAAGTACTCTGGGTGGCACCATCGAGCTCACCATTGCAGCAGCTCTATTGTTAAAAGGGTTTTTTTTTTGTTTGTTTCCCACACCCTCCCTCACCAAGTCTATACTAGGCATCCCCTTTCAGAAAAACCTTTTTAAGTATTTCTGTCTCAAAGGAGAGGTTCTTGCTACTCACTCTTTCTCCTCATATCCTGCAGCCACACAGAGATCCTTGCTCCCTCCTGCTCACACACACGCCTCTGCCCATCACTGCCTTTCTCCTGTGCTGCAGACCCGGTGAGATCCTTCAGTGCAGAGAAGTAACCAGCAGGATGCAGAGCTTTTCATTCCCTCCCACATGAACGAATTAGAAAATTCACCCTGGATGGCTCTTGGGATAGGGTTTTTTTTCTGTTTGTTTGTTTTTAAATCAATTTCTACTGGACACAGTGCATGTGTGGTAAAGAAAAACAGTGTCCTTCAGCAGCATTCAGGGAGTTTTCACCACTGCACAAAAAGCACTTTCTGCAAGTGTCCTGGATAACAGTCTGTGCTAAAAGGAGGGGCCAGAGAAGGACAGTCTGGGGTCTTTACAGGCTTCTCTCTCTTCCAAACTCCTGCAGAGGTCAGGGACAGATGCCTGCCTGCCCACAGCAGACTTGGAGACAGATCCTCACTTGGACTAAATGGTCACAATTCCCTGAGAGTGCAAGGCATTGCACCATGCCACACCTGGTAAGGAGCTGGCCTTAGTTCTTGCTTCTTTTTCTTCGGAGCCACATACATTTATCTGACATATCCCTAAAATTGCTTGTGAGAGCAGAGTGCAGCTTCATTTACTTCCACAGTGTTGCCTCAGACTTCCAAGGAGAAAAGAGGATTCCATGCCTGACTCCCCCCAGGCTGGAATAATTGCTGTCTGTGCAGAAGGGCTGTGAACTCCCCGGTGAGTGCAGATGAACATACCTGGGCTCAGGGCAGTGCCTTGCCCGGTGCCAGCACAGCTCGGAGCCGGCTCAGGCTCCCCCTGCCTCCTCTGACAAGGACAGCCCGACTCGGCAGCTGACTTCTCTCGTTGTAGTTGTGTTAGCACCGAGCTAAAGGCTCTCGAGGGACTGTTTACAGAAAGTGCTTTTGAATCTCTACTTCAGCATAGATAGTTCCCATTTAAGACTGAAGATGGACCTTTTATCAAAAGATGTGACAGGCTTTCTTAAGGGTAACTGTCACGGGTAGAGGTATAAAAAGAAGAAAACCCCCCTTTTCTCTATTGTTTCACTTTTTCTGTAATTTTACCAAGCATTTAGAGGATGAGATAATGCCAGATACATCTGTCTTTGGTGTTTTTGGGTATGTATCACCTTGGAATCTAAGTGCTCAGGCAATATGTGATAACATCCTGAAATACTTCCACCTCCTCAAGCTTCTCTCTCATTTTTCTTTTATTTAATCTCAAGTGAGCTCAAGTAACTTCTGATTATGCATTTATCTAGATCAGAGGTACAGAAGAAAAATAGACTTCTATAATTTAACAACTGGTAATAACATTATAAGTAAAATTAAAATCTCTAAATCAGGATGAGTACTGAATTAGGAACAGGGAATAAATGATCATAATTTTCTGAGTATAAGAAGCTATTTCAAATGATCACATCCCTATTACTTTTCTTGTGTATCCTCTGGTCATGGAAGGGAGTATTTCAAAACCTAGTTGCCCTTAAAATTATATCCAACAATAAATCTACCTGCACATAATGATCAAATGTTAGTAAAAAAATCCCTTCCAAAAGGGTTATTGTGCCCTCACACGAGGAACCACTTGACTCCTAAGCAAAAAGAAAAATTAACAAGCCTCCAGAACAAATTCATCCCTGCCAAAGCCCAAACACACCAAAATCCCAGCAAATACTGCTGATATAAGAATATCTAGTAGAGATTTAAGTTCCATAGACCCCAAAACTCTGTTTCCAGAACACAGAACAAACAGTAGCTTTTGCTTTAACAGAGATGGAGATTTCTCTGATATTGCAAAGATGACTGTCATTCAAAAGGAGATCAGAGCATGTTTAGCTAGTCCTGTGCAGGTGAACACATGCAAACTCTTGCAGCTCACTGGATGCTGTGTCGAGACTCAGTTGGATCTTTTATCCTAATTTAGGTGTTCTGCTAATGCAATGCATGGCTGCCACCTGACTCAGAGCAAGGGCCAAGCCTGCTCCCCTCACACACTGAGCAGCTTAAAGCAGCCAAATCCCAAATTGCCCAGAAATGAACATGCCTTTGAAACCTGCTTGAGTTTTGAACCTTAACTCGGCCTATCAGAACAGAAATAACACTTGGCACATTTGGTTATCATCCAAATCAACCCAAAACACACAGATTTTTATTAGGATTTTGAAATGGAAGTCTGCTTTAGCAACTGAGTTAGCTACATAATATACACATGGATCACTGGGGCAGGTATATCCCCTGGTAGGTGAGTACTTAGTGTAGGTCCTTTCCTGACATATTTGCTGTGACTTTTTTTTCATTAAATTCTACTTTCTCCTGTTTCTTTGATTAGCTACAGCTACTGCACAATCTGTTTGGCTTTATCCTCCCTCCTTTGTTTGAAAAAATGGTTGCCTTGCAGACAGCATATAAAAAGTCACATATTTGTGATGCTGGTAACATCTTTATTTGAAACTTAGTCTTTAGTCAAAGAAGTGTAGGTATCCTAGTAAGTTTTAACCTCGGTTATTTATTTCCATTTCTTGCATAAAGCATTTAGCCTTGTTTATTTGCAGAACCAGTGGTTCAGTAAACTCAGAGTACCACCTAGGTGAGGAAATGAGAAGAAATTCACTTCTTCAGAGTCCCAGTTCAGGAGCATTGCTGTTTCCCTCTTCCCTTTTCCCAGGGATCACCTCTGCTTATGGGCTGACTTGGTCCCTACTCTCTGGGCAGGGACTGTTACACTGAGTTGTGTAACAGCTGCACAACTGCAGGGTACAAGTGAAACCCAAGAATGGAGTTACAGAGCTAAACTTCTTATTAAAAAAATATATCACTTCACAACACCTTCTCCACAGAGGAGACAAACTATTCCAGTTTCCAAACAAAGTTAAATTCCACATAGAGTGATTTGAATCCAGCCCTCCAGATCTGAGAGAGAAGCAAACTCATGTACCACCCAGTGTCGCAGGACAGCTGCAAAGCACTGGCTGAACCAGGGAGTGGGGAGGGGGAGTCAGAGATTTTAATCCCAAACAATCAATCCAGATTACTCTTTCTGCCATTAAACTCAGTAACAATGTTCAACAGCAAAAGCCAAGTTAGTTTTAGGTCAGTTATGAATATAGCATGGAACAGAAGTACATTTGGATGTACTGTACAAATGAGAAAACAGACACTGCAGTGGGCATGGGTGGTCTCTCCCTATATAAATGATATATCATAAGAACACAGTTTCAGTGCTCAAAGAGAAAGATGTAATTCCTTTAAAAGATGTTAGATGACACTAAACCAGAAACCTAGTCCACCTCAAAACCTCAACTGTTTTTCCCCAAGGAGACAATCAGACATGAAAACCTCAAGGAGAGTGCAGTAAACACACCTTACAATAAGCAGAAAGCTATGCTATTACTAAGAGAGTGAAATGTCATAACACATGCAAATTTAAAAATTGTAAGGCCAATGCATGAACCTTTCCCCTTCAGAGGAGATCTCCCCATTTTTGTTCCTTCTAACACAGGGAAGAACAGTGATTTCCCATCAATATTTCCCTGTGGTACCCTCTGTATTTGTCTGGCCCGACCGCTTATGTGGAAAAAACCCTAAGGTAGACAAAGGGTTACTTTAGTAACATGTTTATACTATACTTGGCTTAATATGGGCCATTTTGTTAATTTTAAGAAAAAAGCCATGGATTAAAATAAGTGAAAGCAGTGAGGATGCACTTCATTTATCCTCTACCTCACTGTATTCACTCAAGGCCTACGCTGCCCTGTTGCTACCTTTCAGTCAGCTCTCATCACAAGGTGCATACCCTGCCTTAGATGTTCCACCTCTGCTTAACTGAGAAAACATTTCTGTCATGATATGGAGGAACACAATGTGAGCGTTAGTTAAAAACTCTGGTCAATGTGAAGCACGTGATGTTATGTGCTGTATCACAGAAAGTGAAAAGTGCGCGTTACGGCCTCAAGGCTGTTGTTTGCCTTCATTTTACTATTCCATATATTAATGATTTAACTAAGGTATTTCTCCTTTAGAAGGTAGGGCAAGTGACATAAAAAGAAACCTAAACAGGAAATTAGTAAGCTTTGCTTCTTTCCAGACAGCAGTACAAGTCACACATAGAGTGAAAGAACTAAACAAGCTACAATAACTGTTATGTTTAACCAAACAAAGGACTGGATCCATTATTCTTCTAGCTAGGTCACAAGTATATGATATTTTACACCCTATCTGGTACACAGTTGGAGTTTGCTCTCCTCTAGGAAAAGGAGTCAAGTATCTTCTGTGTCTTGCACTATTTGTACTGAAGGGGTCAGATGTTAAACCACTCATGCTGGAGCACTGGCTGCTTGAAGTATATTCATTATGGATATCATCTTGCCAGTGGCCAGGGCTTGATAAAGGTCAGTTGACCTTCCTGAGAATCCTTCAAGCAGCAGAGGCAGCAAAGAGAAACACACCCACACAAATTCAGAGTTCTTGTAGTAGAGCCATTTGTCAGGAGATACAAAAGAGTTTGTTGGGAAGAAATGCTTCCCCTGCAGAAACTCTCAGACTCAAACCTGTAGGAAAGCACTGTTCTGGCCGAGGATGGTTGTTTACAAATCATTACCTACCAGGCAAGGATTGCATGGAGATGCAAGGATGTACATGTGAAACCTACTTACTGCCTGGGAAAGAACAAGAACCTGAGGAGAATGCCTGTGTGAGATGAGCTCTCAATAACAGCAGAGGGGTGCAGCTTGCTCATCATTCTGGTGACACAATCAGTCTTCTCTGCCTACACTTGTCCAGAGCCTGCCAAGATCAATGCAGAGACTCCCACTGACTGAGAGAGGCTGAAACCCATGGAGTCAAGTGAGCATTGCACTTCAGGAGGTGTATCATTTCATGCTTTGAATGCAACATAAACAGTGAAATAAAAATCACTAACAGAGTTTGGAAACAATTGCTTTTTCTTATGCAGCAGCACTTGCCCATACCTGAAAGCTTCAAGCACTGCTTAGATGCATTCCTAGTGTCTTTATACTAAAGTGAGTTCAATTCTGTCACTGTGGCATTTGGATCTTAATGAAGAGCCGAGGTTTAAAGAGAGCTCACTATCTGCTGAGAACAATGTGCTTCTTATGCAAGCAGAGATTTTTGTACAAGAAGCCATGCTTTTTCTGCAAACAGATATTCACATGCCCATCTGCACAAAAATCCAATCACATTATGGATGGGGAAGGCAAAGGCACGTACAGCTGTGGCACCACATCTGGAAAAACATGTGGCAACAGACATATAAAAGGAGGGAGAAAACCCCTCAAAGTTTCTAGAAATCTTTCCTGATCTAGCAAGAACATTCTCTCCAGCGCTGGAGACTACATGTACAAACCTAGCTAGGCAATAACACAAAGAAGTGCCAAGGAAAAAATCAGGGGCATTCAGGAAGACAAGACATCCAGGAAGCATGAGAGTCTTTGCTATTTGTGACGTCTCTTGATCATCTCCACCATCTTTCTAGCTCTTTGTTATGGAAAAGCTGAACTACAGTTTGGTCACTGAAGGGTGACAGAGACCCAAACTGTCTAAATAGGAAAACATGCATTGCAACAGAAGAAGCAGCAGACTGGTTATTGCTATCATTGTCACAGGAAGTTGAGCACTCCTCCAACATTGCCCCAAAATGTACATTTTTTACCAGGGATTCTGTATGAAATCCTCATCATCTTTTCCTTTTTCTATGTGTACTGATAGAAACTGACTGAAGATTTCAATTAAAAATCACTTTATTAGGGAGGGCAAAGACTTAAAAACTCTCTTTCATTTTGCCTTATCCATTGGGACCAGGTTTCACTCTGTTCCAAATAACAGAGCACAAGGGAGCATTTGTAAGTGTATTCTATCTTTTATAAATAAACCTGACAGCATTAGAGATAAATCCACAGTCCCTTGAGGGTGAGATCAGTGCACAGTTGCATGTTTGTATGAGTGTACACCTACCATAAGTCTGAAAAAATCAGAACCTACTGACATAATGGGTAGTTGTGATCAAGGCAGAATAAAGCTTTCTACCCAGTTCCTAATTTTTCCATCACTGTTCATCATCTCTGTTTGGAACAGTGTTTCTTGTTTACTAACAAACAAGTGCCTCAGACAAGCTAAGTATTTCTCTCAGTGCTACAGTACACTCATACCAGGATTCACACCTGAACTGCCAGTGAGAGAGATGCTCTTGCCCCTTCTCTCTCCCACAAGGTCAATGTGCCTTTTGTACAGCTGTCTTTCCATGGCACAGACCAGCAGGGCTCACCTAAGGGCCCTGTCCTGAGGGTCTCCTCTTTCCTTGACACAGGCTTGAATTAACGAGCAGCCCTCCCTGCACTGAGCCAGCACAATTAATCAGCATCACTGGATGTTGCCAACACCTGCTCAGGTGCACTGCCAAGGTCACAGCTCTGCTCTGCATCCTGATGGCAAGAGAGCAAAACACAGGGTGCTCCTCTGGTGAAAGCCCCACATTTGTCACCCTGCTCCTTGCAGGAGTTGTGCTGAAGGTATCCATCTTCCTGCTTGCTCTGAACTGAGCTGATAAACAACACACCTCTGAGAGCTGGAGGAGGACAAGAAAAGACTAAAACTGAAACAGAGTGCAGCTGATGGTATAATGGCAGCTCTCTGGCAGATGCCTTTGGAGGTTAATTACCTTTCCAAAGAGTAACGATTCATCTTTTCACCCATACCATAATATCCTGCAATGCTAATTCTCATTTTGGAGACAGGAAAACTAATGACAGAGAAAAGGTTTTATACGTATAACTCTAAGCAAAGGATAAATTTGCCATAATGGGTTACTAGACTCCATCAATAAAAACTCCTACCAAAAGATCACAACTTAGAGTATTCCCAGAACATAAATATTTTGTAGGATACACCATCATTAGCAAAACCCATCAAGCTTTTGTTTCAATAAACAGCATCTGCCAGGAGTATCTTCTCTGAAACAGACAACATCAAATAAAATTTGGTCTCTCATTTATTAAATGGGCAGCCTTCTGGGCTCATGTCTCAGGAGTCTTCCAAAAGCTTTCAAAAACAAAGAGACCTTTTGAAAGAGGCTCATCTCATTTGCTGCAAGATTTTTCATCTTCAATACTCCAACAGGTGTTCTGAAAGTACCAATGTTTTGGACCTGCTGAATGATGCTCCTGAATCCTTCAGCTATACTAAGCGACTGCATACCCACCTTCCTCTCTTTAGCAATAGATACTGGCAACAGCCCTCTTGTTTGATGGTAGAAATGAGCTAAGACACAGAGTTCTTGTTTATCACAGCATGAAAAGGGTCCTGGTTTATTTCTCTTTACAGTTCAGGCACCCTGACTCCAACCATTCCCTAACTCTTCCTGCAGGAAGCTCCTCCTGTAAGTTTCCCTTGCATCCTCTGACTGCAAGTATCAGTGTGCAGACTGTGACTGCAGACCCAGACTGACCTCACTGCAGTGATTCTCTCTCAGGATCCTTCTTCTTCATGATCCTCTCCTTCCCTCTTCCTCAAGGTTCCACCTTCATCATGATTTTCCCCTCACCAGTGAGCCCACTCAGTTTTATCACTCTTGTCTTTATTGGATACAGCTGTGACTCATTCGGGCAAGGCTGTATTGGGTAATTAACACAGCTGTTACTTATCAGGGGCCAGATCACCTGCATTCCCTTCTCCTACAGAAAGTAACTTCCCCCCCTCCGTTGAAGAAGCAAGTAAGTGAAGGGAGGAAAACCAGCTGTGGAAGGACTCCGGCATGAAGGCTTCAGTGTAGGAGCAACATATCCCATCCATATCCTAGCTCAGCAGTGGGAATAATGGCCAGCCCTAGCCAGGTCCTTGATCTCCCAATAGAGTCTGCTAGCAGGAGTGAGGGGAAAAAAAAATCTCTTCTACTTTCTCTGTGAGATGCAGAGAAATAAGCAAAGAGCAAGTAGAAATCCCATAGTTGTTGCTTGTTTTGGTAGAGACTGAACCAGTGATCCCAAAATGCAAGCTTCCTTCTCAATTCTGTAATTACTTAATTTACTACTCATTAAAACACCTGGTTTAAATGCCTGTTAGTTTCTCTTCTGCTCATCTCAAAATTTTTGTGGTGTTAAAAAAAAGGTAAAAATGTTAGCAGCCAAACTGTAATGCATCTCATGACAAGATTTCCTCAACTGAAAAATCCCTAGGCTGAACACTATCAAGTTTTCCTGACCTTGTGGGTTTTTTTGGCTAGATTTTTTCTGTCCTCACTGTCCTTCTGTTGTGCTGTACAGCTCCATGGCTAAAGAGTACTGATGTGTCTACCACAGAATCATAGAACAGCTTGATTTGGAAGGGACCAAACTAGTTCCAATCCTTCTGCCAAAGGCAGGGACACCTCCCACTGTCCCAGGCAGCTCAAAGCTCCATCCAGCCTGGCTTTCAACACTCCCAGGGATGTGGCATCCACAGCTTCTCTGGGCAACCTGTTCCAGTGCCTCACCATCCTCACAGTGAAGAATTTGTCCCTCATATCTGACCTAAAACTACCCTCCTTCAGTTTAAAGCTGTTACCTCTTGTCCTATCACTACATGTCCTTGTAAAAAGTCTCTTCCATCTTTCTTGTAGGTCACCTTTAGATACCATAAGCGTTCTCCAAAGTCTCCCTGGAGCCTTCTCTTCTCCAGGGTGAGTAATACCAACTTTTTCAGCTCATTTCCATGAGAGAGGTGCCCCATCTCTCTGGTCATCTCTGTGGTCTCCTCTGGACTCTTTCCAAGAGGTCCACATCCTTGCTGTGCTGGGGACCCCAGATCTGGATGAAGTACTCCAGGTGGGATCTCCCGAGAACAGAGTGGGGGAAAGAATGACCTCCAATGCTCAGTGCTTTGGATGCAGCCCCAGACACAGTTGGTTTTATGGACTGCAAACACTTTGCCAGGTCACATCAAGCTTCTCATCAACCAACACACCCAAGACCTTCTCCTCAGGGCTGCTCTCAATCCTTTCTCCACCTAGCCTGTCTGTGCTTGGGATTGCCCTGACCAAGGTGTAGGACCTCATCTTGGCCTTGTTGAACTTCATGGCCAGTGAAGACTGAGGGGGAAAAATGTCCTTGAGGACCTGAGACTTCATCTCCTGGGTCACCAGGTCTCCCATTTCCTTCCAGAGTGTGTCTGCATTTTCCCTAGTCATCCTTTTATATTATTTTATAATTTTTAATATTTTGTTTGTTTTTAAAGAGGCAGCTAAAAAAGCAGTCACCCTAAAAACACCTTGGAAATACTTTTTTTCAACTAACTCCAGCCTTGCTGAAATAGTCACTGCAAAACCACAGGCAGAATGCTTTACCTTTTCAGATACTGGAGCGGTAGGATTGAAATGTCCTGTAACTCATGGCTGAAAAGGATAGAAAAATCTATGCAAACCTAGTGAAGACAAGGCAGTCCCATTACAAGAAAGTAATTTTCAGACTCTCCTGTAGCACTAGCTTCCAGAAAGAAAGACACAGCATGTGATGGGCAATGCTCTGCCAGCTGAGAAATTTTAGGTCAAATATTCCCACTAGAAATTTATTTTAAATTAAGTGTGGTTTACATAGAGAAGCTGGAAAGACCTGGTGCCATGTCCAAGCACTTCCCTGGACTTTGTGACCAGATTAAAGCCAGACCTGTGCCCTGAAAAAAACTGTGAGAAATGAGAGGCAAAAAGGCAGAAGCTAAACATTTCAGCTGTGTCTATTGATTTTCTCTGCCTCAGGATTTTTTGGTCCCTGCCAGGGCACATCAGCAGTGCCAGCTGATGGTAGTGCCACCCCTCTGGCCTCTCTGACCTCCTGCCTCTGCACCTCTAGCCCTGGGTGACCAGATTGTGACAGACAGAGCCAGCAGCACCACAAAGAACAAACCCAGACTCCAGATTTTGTCCTGGAAAAGCTGATCCACAGCTCATGTGTCTTTGTAGGCTGCTATTCTCCACATTTACTCCACATATTTCTCCCTTATGCTTTAGGCACCTGTGCTGCTCTGAAGGACATTTCTCTCACAGCAGTGAAGCTTGCCTTGGATGCTGCCTTCATAACATCTCAGAATGGTCTGACTTCCCTCATGGATGTATGAGTCAACAGGTCTCTTTTCTGAGGCCCTGGGGAACATCAGCAGAGCCTTCTGATTTTGCAAATCCTCCAGAGATAACAAATAGGAGCTTCATCTGACTCTGCAAATGGATTAGCAAGCAGCAGCTCCCAAATATTTTAAATTCAAGTGATATTAAACTCAGGTTAAACTCAGTGCTGCAGAAAAGAAATCAATAATGGTTTTCCATGTTGATTTTTCTTTCCTCTCTTTTCATTCCTCTCCTACAGCTGCTGCAGGGATACTGACTGCAGTATCCCAGATACTATACTGCAGTTGGCAGCATAACCTTACTTATGACATGCTCAGAAACAGATGTTTTTCTTCACATCTACCCTTCCTCTTCTACCTTTGGAGCAGAATAATGAGATACTCTGCAGCTCTGGTTCAGAGCCTGGTTATTAAACAGCCAGGGAAAATTACACTGGCACAGCAAACTGGGTATCGCTGAATTACTATGAAAGGTGGTGATGAGAAAATAGATCTGCTTTGAAGGAGAAAAATGGCCTGTTTTCAGGCAAGAGCTCTTTCCTGTTAAACAGCACAGCCCACCAGCAAAGTGTTAGCTAGTGTACAGAGCAATTTGTAGGCCACACCGAGGGCAGCAGTTTGTGCCTAGAAGCTGTCACATACCTCCCATGGTGGATGTATCTACCTAAGGACCGTTCACACCATGAAGAATTTATGAGCTGTGATTATTGGGGATTTGTTTGTTCTTTTTTTTCTTTTTCCCCTGCTAATCTTTAGAAAAATAATGGAGTTTTCCCTGCAGTTTCTTCTGTGCAGGATGTTGATTAAAGCTCTGTAGCTCAGAAAGTCTTACCAGACCCTTCCTGTGTGCTTATTCTTGAGAGGCAGAGCACTGCTTTCCAGAGACACTGGCTAATTGCTTTGCATGCCATAGAGAACTCCTGCATCAGAGGAAGGGAAAGACTGACTTGCACAAGCCCCTATATATTAGCCTGAACCCACCAACTTTTTGGAAAATCCAATATCTCAAAATCAATCACGTGCAGTAGCACCTTTTATTAATTTTTTTATGTTTTGTGACACAGAAGATTTCATTTCCTTAGGTGAAGGTTCTCCCTAATTGAAGTGGTCATAGCAGAAGTTCCATGATCCTCCTTGACAGAAGCAAGCAGGAAATGGTGGGCTCCTGCTTCCCCACCACAATCACCTAGCAGGCAAAGCCCATGAGCAGAAGAACATTACCCTTCCTCTTCCTCACATGCTGGCTGTGCCATTACAGCCAGGAAAAGCTGCTCAGTGGTGATGCAGCATTCAGAATGTGGCTTTCAAATTCTCACTCATTCATGATGAATGGCCACAGAGAGAGATGCTTGTGTCCTGCAGCTCAGGATGGTCCCTGGAGACTGTCTGCAGCTTCTCAGGTCCCTAGGACTCTCCAGGAGAGTAGGAAGGGAAGTTTTAAACTTGAGTGAAATAAGATAATATAGTGGAAGATTTTATCCCCACTGTCAGCTGTGCAACACCAATACAGAACACAGAAGGATGTAGCTGTAGGATGCAGACATCAGGATGTTGTCTGTTTCTCTCTCACCTGTTGTGGTTCCTATCACTGTACTTTCAAAGCCCCTCCTAAGAACATGCAGCTTCCCACACAAACGATGAAACCAGCTCTCATAAGTGACTTGTTAAATGCCACATGGATGTTTGCATCAGCCCCCAAACTATCCTTCTTTCTGCATTTAAACCATGGGCTGAATAAAGTAAGCCTGCCTGTATCCTAGACAACAACTTCAATGGACTGCAGCTGAAGGCAGGAAAAGGCAGGCAGGGATGAAGCATAACTCAGACCTGTACCTAACTTAAAATGGATTTGGGCCAGCTCTCCTCAGCCCAAGCCTTATCCAGTGTCTAATCAATCTGGGAGCATTTCTTTATTGGTTCATAGATGGTCTTCTATGCAATCTGCCAAGAACACCAGGCTATGTATCTCAGTTTAAGGGATTATAAATAAATAGAAGTGCCTCTTTCTGCTCTTTCAGGCAGGAAAAAAAAAATACAGAAGAAAGAGTTAGTACTGCTCTGTGGCAAGTTAGAAGCAAAAAAGGAGTGCCTCCAAAACTAATTCCAAACAAAGCCCTAAAACTCATTCTTAACATAATCATTCAAAAGACATTAACCTTTTTTCTTATCCTCACACAAACCACCAGATCACATGGTTTATTTTGCAAGTTTCTTTTTATTTTCCTAGCATCTATATATACTGCTGCTAAGTTTTTTCAGATATTCTGATCTTTCTGTATGAAAATAAAAATGTGTGTTTCTATAAGAGATACTTACATCCAGAGACTTCTTGGCTCCAAAATTGAAGTTTAAGAAAAATTCTAAGGCATGAAATAGAATTAAAGTAACAGGAATTGCTGTCCTAAAATGGTCATTCTCATAAATGAACCTGAAGACATGAAAACAGAATCCCTTCTTAAATATGAACTTCAATTTAAGATGTCCTCAAGGGAAAAAAAACCCAAAACAACAGGGTTACAGAACTAAAAAGACCACATTATTACTCATTGGGAAGGAAAAATGAGAAAAAAAATCCCAGTTACCCTACAGACTGGGTGGTTTGAGCTGGTGCAGTAAAGGAGCCAGGTGTTACTACAGCCACTTTGCAAAGGGACAGTGGAACAGTCACTAGACAGACAGAACTCTCCATAAAGGCAGTCAGAAACAAAAGGCAGGTTTTCGTCATTTCCTATAACCATTAGGAGAAACACACTCTTCACTTGTCCTCTTCTTTGATTATTTTAGAACATGATAGGCTATAACAGATGTCCATTTCATCATATTTGTCATATTAAATATTCCATTATATCCCTTTTTATTTTTTTTTTCCTCAGTAATGGGCTGTGGGTCTGCTGTGTAATAGGATTCTGATTAAGGAACCAACCAGTCTCTTGCCTACATTTCATTTCTCACATTCCTTAATCTAGACTTAGTGTGTGGTGGACTCTAAGTAAGTGCTACCACTCCTTTGATAATCAGCAATTTGTTGTCACATTAGAGGTGGCCAAAGTGTTCAAGCTAAGAGCTGCCACTAACCTAGATGTAAGCAGAAGGCATATTATTGAATTACAAGGAAGAGGCAATGGATAGCTATAAAAGAAAATAAGAAAATATGAACTTTCTCTTCAAAATCTATTATTATTTTGAGGGATGAGGAAGACAGACCACGTGCAGCTGCCAAAAGAGAATGGGGAAGTAACAACTTTACTAAAACACATTTAGACATGAGGAAGAACTACACAGAAAAATAAGGGATGTCAGATGACCTAAGGGGGGAAAAGAAAAATATCCAAACCCCCATCCTCTCTCTCCCTCCCCCCCAAAAAACCCCAAACCCCAGTAACAATAAAACCCAACCAAAAAGACCTCCCAAACACAAAAAATCCTCCAAGAACTACTACAACAATAATTTGGACTCATGGATTTGCTGCAGAGAAGGTGCAGAGGCAGGACTGGATCTGGCCTAATGTGCTGCTATGCTGAAGCCATCTGGGGATCTGAGCCAGCACCAAATTAGGAAAGGGAACATCTGTGGCTCTGGTTAGACTTTAAATTGCACCAGACTCTGTGTTGTACTAAACAGCTATTCCAGCTCAGGTGACAGAAAATGCACACTGTGCCTGAAACGTGTTTAATATGGCAGTGCCCCTCTGCCAGCGCCAGAGTGAAGACCAGAGTCGCTCTGCTTAGTCCATGAAGTCTTTCCTATGGGAAGGAAGGATTCATGGTGATGCATCCTGAGTGTTATTTGCTCATTTTTTAATGTGCAGGGTAACATAAAAGGGCACTAAGTTTACAAACACAACTGTTGTCAGCTTAAGTCTCTGCTGGGGATGCAATACAGTGTTGTATTTCTCTGGGTTCTGCCAAGGAACTCAGCCTGTGATCACAAAGGCAGCCCCCAGAGAACCCTTCTGTGACAAGGCACTAAATGCTATAATGAAGTGGGAGGCAGGGAAAACCTTGACCCGAATACTCAGATGAGCTAAACACTGTATTTTTTTCTTTAATGTCAGACTGAACAGTCACATTTGCCCATCCCATGTTTGTCTATCTGCAGGCGCAGAATCATATTACTCTCTGTTCAGATTCTCTTGTCATTTTAAATTGAACAATGATCTTCAGTCATCAGCTACCTGGATGAACTGTTCACGATTCAGACATCCTTTGTAAATGGTAGTTTTGCAACAACAGTTCCTCTCCTGCCTTTCTTTTTGACTGTTCACCTGACAAGATCACTTAGCTAAGGGTTTAGGGAACTAAAGCAATGTTTTCATAGAAGCACACACACCTGTCATTTAAAAGTCCTGCCATGTGGAGAGAGTTGGACTTCAAAAGGAGCACTAACAGTCAAGTTACACCACATGCTGCTCCAGGCAAATTTGAATCCTCAGCCTTGCACAGAGAGGTTAAAGGCACAGCCCTTTCCGTTGCTGGCCCAAATCCAGGTACCCTTTTCCCCCTCATGGTTCTTTTCACCATGGGGTCACTAACCCAGGCCACTGTTGATCCTGCTGGCCTGGGCACCTCACGGCCTTGCTCGTACTCTCAGGTAAAAGGTACCACCTATTCAGAGCAAGGTAGCTATTGCAGCCATGCCAACTTCTTTCCCTGCTGGGAAAGCTTTGTGGCAGCTCTTGCCAGCCTTTTCTGGTGTGAAGCTGGCAACCTCCCAGTGCCACTGCCTTGTTGGTGTCCTCTGGATTGCAGGGGTACACGTGTGCTCCAGGACAGGGCACTGAGCAGCAAATTGCACAGCTCACACTTGTGTGCCACACACACTCCTCAACTGCAATCCTGTATCAACTGACTCTGCAGGGCAGCAATGATTCCCTGAGGCTGTGGAGTTATACCAATGTATTTAGGAGATGCGTGCTCCAGAAGTCCACCCTCCCACTTCTGTTTGAGAATGTAAAGCACCGAGGTGGAATTGTTTGTGATGGCACTTCTAGATGATTTAACACTGGATGCAGTAAAACACACCAAGCTTTTCTGTAGAGGACAAACTGGCTTTGTCTGAAACACACAACATCACTTTCCTCTCCAATTTCTAGGAACACATGGGAAACAAAGAAAAAAAGATTTAAAATCCTTAGCCATTGTCAGTTTATTATGTGGAACGAAGGCAAAACAAAGCCCATGTTATCCAGGAAGGTGAATGAAATGCTCCAGAGAAAGACAAAACCAACGGCCTGTTGTACCCTCCTTCCCTGCAGAGTGACTCAGTGCCTACTGTCCTCTCTGGACAATCAATCTGGTAGCTCCACTCCCACCTTTGTGAGGATCAGCTGCTCTCCTCAGAGTCTGTCATTTCCCACAATGAATCAGAGAGGCTTCAACAGGAATCACTTGGGGGGCATGGATGTTCAGGATGTAATGAACCTGACAGCAAGCAGCTGCACAGACTGGAGCCATACATTTTGATAGCATGTAAAACACAGGGTGAATTTCCTGGGATATCTCATGAGGCATTTTACCAGCCAAAATTTCATTAAGAATCAGAATAAAAAATAAGAAAAAATTAAGAAAATCAACCACAAACCAAACAAAACAAACCACTCCAAAAAACACCCCAAACCCATGCCGCTTGGAAACGTAGAATAAAATCCACTCCCCACAGGTTATTTTAAAATGCCTTCCAAATTTCATCCAGTAACTTCAATTTTCCTCCTGAAAAATCATCAAGGAAAACACCTTTCTCATGAGATGAATTTTTATAACCAGGATTCACAGTAATTATGAAATTATGTTTTTCCAAGTGAGAAAAATTTTCCAAGCTAAAACCTGAAGGAAGTGGACACTAACATCTTAAAACCTACTAAGCCAGCCAGTTAGAAATTAATCTGGCACATAGTAGCTAAACAGCATAAATGAAGGTCTAATCCCAAGCCACTGAACTTTTTTCATGGTTTAAACAGATTTGGGAACAAACTTCTGATTAACATAAATCCTCAATCCTGCAATTATACTTTGGCAGAGGTCTGTCTCCACAGCTCCAATGTCAATCCTGCTGCTGGGTAGTATTTTAGAAGTCTGAGTTTGTGACTGAGACAAATCTTTATTGTAACCCAGGGATTAGTAAAGACTGTGTGGAAGTGAAAGGGATCTGTGCCCCAGTCCCTCTTTGCCTGTCTGTGGAAGAGCAGACTGCACTGCTCTGTTGGGCTGCTTGCCATGACTTCAAAATGGAATTCCTTTCATTAAGCATCCCATGCCCTTAGAATTGGCAGAAAATGGGAAGTTTCCTTTAATTTACACCAGTTCTGTGATTAATGTCTCTCCACACAATCCACATAACTTTGATTGGCAATGAATGTGTGGGCAATTCCAGAGCAGCAAGGCCTCAAATACTTCCACCTCACATTTACAACTATTCAACTGGATTAGACTTGAGAAAGGTACATGTCCAGTTCAAAGCATCCTGTCTTCAGATGTCTGTACTCTCATGTTACGGAGTCCCTAAAAATTGAGTTATTTCACTCTTACTCTCTTTTTTTTTTTTTTTTTTGGTGTGTGCATGTCTCTGTAAGAGGATGGAACAGTACTTGTGGGATTAATCTCTTCATTTTCAAAAATGCAGTGCTGAGGATGCAAGAGCAGTCCTCTTTGCTTCTTTGACCCCATATGGAAGCTTCTCTAGAGGACTCAAACATGACATGCCAGATGGACTTATTTCAGCAATGGACCCTTGCCATAAACTACCTGTAAGTCATAAGACCTGAGAAGCCAAGAACTGAGCTGTTGTGAGTTAGGGGTCTTCACCTGTTATTTTTTGTTGATCCATAGATAACTAATAACATAAATAGGCAACATTGAATTGCCCAAAAGGTTAATATCACTCATTACCTTTCAGGTCTACTTTACAGCTGATTTCAGATAATTGATAAAAGTGATGAGATTGTGACAAATCTGCTTGATGCTCCCTTCCCCCAAAAAATTTTCCCTAAATTTGTCAGTCTTTGCACTCCATATTTGATCATACTTCTCTTTTGATCTAAAGCACTGGCACCAATTGTTAGAAGATAATTCTTTTTTGCAGCTTTTCTGTGAAAGAAGCAATTTTTGTCTTTGTTAGCCAGGCTGACAGAAATGCCCCTAGACTGGCTTTAATTTGCCTAATTACATAACTTGTCTCCATTTTATACCAGGGCTTTAGGAGAACACAGATCCTGGGGGAAAAACCCAGAGTGGGCTGCAGCTGTGAAAACTCTCATTGACCACTGGTGGGTCTTATCCCTCCACTGTATCTCCCTGGCAGCCCCTCATGCTTCTGGCTCCTTTATCCCTTGTACATGAGCCTGGCAGCAGCACTGCCAGTTAGTGGAGATTAGCAGACCTTCTAACTCATACGTTTCAGTGAAAGAAATATATATATATAAATGTATTTTTAAAAAAATCAACCAAGGGTTAGCAGTCAGCCTGCATTTTCTTTTTCACATCTTACTGGGCACCATAACTACCTGTACTTATATTCTGCTGCTCAGCAACAACTTACAACTTTCATTGTGGTCTTGCAGCCAGCTGTGTCAATGCCTTTGTCCTGTTCTCCAAGTGAGATGTCCAAATATCCATTTTGAAAGCCTCTATCACCCTTCTCTCTCATCATGACAGCCATTTCAGTGTCCCCCACACGCCCTCAGGCATTGTGCATACACATATCTGCCTTCTTTCACAGATCTTCACAGGAGTCCTTGACAAATTAATCAGTGCCTTGTCCCCACTGCACAAGTGGCTGTTAACAAAGCAGATGGTGCTGTCCCTTACAGCACCTTGTCTCTTACATGTCCCTCTGAGCCCATGTCCTGCAGTTTTCTGACAGGGATTGCTGCATGGCTTTATATATATTTAATAGTACTGAAGAGAACAGACAATGCCAGAGGACATTGCTTATCTGGTCACAGAGATAGGTGCAAGAAGTACATGAATGTACAGAAATACATCAAAACTCAATCCTGCAAAAGTCTGAGGATGATTAATAGTCTGTTAGTAAAGGAAAGCGTCCCCTGGGAAACACTATTCGTGAAAACTCAAGAGTACTCATGGTCCCTACTCAGGCAGGTTTGACTTGTACCAGAAGGAACTGTCACCCTTCCCAGAAATGGCCTATAGTTTTCTATCTGAACCTTGGAAACTTGGAGATCACAAAACTTAAAGCAGCTAAAATGCCTTATGGTTGCTATGAATTTCATTTGCTTTCCCCCATAGTCCCCAAGCAGAATGAAAACATGTTACAGCAGCCCTCTTGTTAGAGAGTGGAAATGAGCTGAGACACAGAGTTCTCGTTTATCACAGCATGAAAAGGGTCCTGGTTTATTCCTCTTTACAGCTCAGCCACCCTGACTCCAACTATTCACTGACTCTGGCTGCAGCAGCTCCTGCTGTAGGTTTCCCTTGCATCCTCTGACTGCTGGTTATTTCTTGCTAAACTCTGATTGCATGTATTAGTTTGCAGACTCTGACTGCACACCCAGACTGACCTCACAGCAGTGATTCTCTCTCCCCGGGATCCTTCTTCATGATCCTCCATGATGCCTCCTGACCAGCTCACCCACTCAGTTTTATCTTATCTTTATTGGATACAGCTGTGACTCATCAGGGGCGAGGCTGTATTGGGTAATTAACACAGCTGTTACTCATCAGGGGCTAGGTCACCTGTATTCCCTTCTCCTACAAAAACAGACAAATGAAAACAAAACCATAAATTATTCCAACTGCTACACTTTCTCTTCCCTGGTATTGTTTGCTCCAATATACCCCAAACTCCAGGAGGACTAACTTTTTAAAATGGAATTTATTAATGAGAGATTTCATTTGGAAGAGTCATTCCAATTAATACCAGCAAATATCAGCAGCTCATCTCACCCCACCTCCCCATTTTGATCTGCTGTTGTGTAATAGACACTTGGAGTTCAGTGGAAACTGCTGGAAAAAGAAATTAGGAGTCCCTTTGATGAAGGACATGTAATCCAAACCCACACATCATGTCTTCACAGAATCACAGAGAAGCCCCAGTTGAAAAAAACCCCTCCATTGAGACCACCTACTCTAAATCAGCCAACACCAGCTTATTCCACTGGTATCAGACATCAAAGCCATCAAAGAACTGTGCAGGAAAAATTCATTGCTTATGCTCAGCTCTGGCTGATGAATCAATATCTGTGATAAGATCAGTGTCATCCATGAATGAGATTTCTACTGTGGCAGGCATTAACAAGAGGCTGAGAAATGGTGCTGTGAACTCAGTGTGTCACTGAAACACCCACACCACATCACTGAGTGGGTGAGGAAGAACAGACTTCACCTTTTATGTGAATTTGAATGCAAGAGGGATCTGCTATTCCATGTATAAAGCAAACATCCATTTAATATGCAGATTTTGCTACATCCTCACTGCCTATATAGAAAGGGCTTCAGCCCTCTTTCCTTGCCCAAGGGTTATGGCTATGGCATTTCTGAGCTTCCTGATCCTGGAGGACACTGATGCACCCAAACAGGCTGAACTGGGACCGAGCCTGCTGCTCTAATGACCGTGGTCCTTAGGATTATTGCCAGACATAGACAAAGCAATGTAAGCAAAACTTTCCAGCAATGTAAGCAAAGCTAAATTTTTGAGTGATAATACGAAGATAGAGATCCAGAAACAGCCCCCAAGAATCTGGGAGGCTGCTCTTGTGACCAGAGAAAAATGAGGTGCAATGGTAAGCCCTGCTTGTGGAAAGACAGGGAGTGCTTCTCTATATTAATATATACCAGTGCTGTCCAACACCTCAGCTCCTCCCTTAATAGCAGCAAAACCCTTACTTTATGGGGCTCCAGGCCACAGTCTTTTATGGTCTTTTTCTGCTTCTAACTAAGAAGGTGCTGCCCTAGGTGGCAGCTGGTTTTGGCTATGCATAGGGCTAATCACTCTGGTGCTGCTTTTACTCTGGAAGCAGCCTTCTGTTTGGGACTTTGAGAAGGGAGTAAAAAAAGAAAGCTCAGGACAGGGTGCAAATCTTTTCAGTCGTATTTGAAGTCTTAGCTCCTTTTTCTCTCCTGCTCAGCTAAAGCTATGGAGTAGATACAACACAAGACACCCAAGTCCTTGAGGAATGACCTCACTCAATAAGAAAGGCAAGAAGGAGGATCCTAAAACTGCAGACCTGTTAGTCTCACTTCAGTGCTTGGTAAGGTTACAGAGAACATTATTCTGGGACGTACTGAAAAACACCTGAAAGACAATGCAGCTATAGGTCACAGCCAGTATGGCCTCATGAGAGGAAAGTCCTGCTTATCAAACCTGATTTCCTTTTATGACAGGGTAACATATCTTGTTGATCAAGGGAAGCCCGCTGATGTCCTCCTCTTGGATTTCAATAAAGCTTTCAATATTGTCTCTCACAGGATCCTGCTGGACAAAATGTCCAGAGCTAAATAAACACATTATGGGGTGACAATTGGGTGACATCAAATTGGAGGCCTATCACTAGTGGAGTTCCATAGGACTCTATTTTAGGCTCTGTGCTCTTCAACATCTTCATAAATGACTTGGATGCAGGACTGGAAGGGATACTGAGCAAGTTTGCAGATGATACAAAACTGGGAGGAGCCTTTGACTCCTCAAAGGCAGGGAGGCCCTGCAGGGAGACCTTGACAAATTAGAGCACTGGGCGATCACCAATCATATGAATTCCAAAAATGGATAGTGCCAGATTCTGCAACTGGGCTGGGATAACCTGGATGTGTGGAGAGATGGGGGAATGAGATGCTGGAAAGCAGCACTGCAGAAAGGGATCCAGTTGATGGAAAGTTGCACGTGATTCGGCAGTGCCCTGGCAGCCAGGAGGGCCAACCATGCCCTGGGGGGGCACCAGGGTAGATATCAGAGAAAGGTTCTTCACAAAGAGGGTGGTTGGGCACCAGAAAAGACTGCTCAGGGCAGTGGTCATAGGACCAAGCATGACATAGTACAAGACGTGTTTGGACAACACTCTCAGGGACAGGGTGTGACTCTTGGGCATGGTGCTGTGCAGGGCCAGTGTATCTGCTGTGCAGATAATCTTTGTGGGTTCCTTCCAACCCAGCATATTCTGTGATTGTGTAATAGTTCTTGATCCCAATGACATAGGTTTACCAGAGCAGCTATTGCTAATCAGGGAGCCGAGTGGAGGGTATTTCCCATGGTTAGCAGTGCTTTCCCTAAAAATATGATATTCCTCCTCTGCAACCCAATTCTTCCCCTACTTATAACCCCCTCCTGCCCTTTATGTTGTCTCTGAGAGTATTGACACTGACTTATACAAGCAGCTTTCACTCACTCTTTCAGCAGTTCTTGCAGTTCAAGAAATTTGAAGTCAGCCACAGTGTTAGACAGGAACAAATGCAAATGCCTAGGGCCAGCCCTGTTTAGATTTCAGCAAAAATATAAATCACCCCTGATTCTGTTTTTATTTGATGCCTTCAGCTAGTCATTAAAACATTGAAAACAATCTGGGTGCAATCATTTTCTTCTGATCCAGCTCCCTTCCCCTGTAATCAGCACTCCAGGAGAACATATGGGCTTCCTCTGTCACTTGGCCTCTGATTTACACCACGGTAAATCTCCTGAAGTCAACAGAATTCCCCAGGAGCCACGCTTGGCTTCATTGCATGTGAGCAATTGCTGAAATTAAATGAGCACCTGTGTCACAAAGAGGTCGCCTTGTAGGACTGTTCCTCCGGGTGGGGAGGATGTGTAAGTGGTGAGAGGGTGCAAACAGCTCCACCCCACAGCCCCAGTGATGTCTGGGAGAGCTGATAATTCACTTCCTTTAAACAGGCGCTTGAAGTGTCAAGTGGCCACCAAAAAAATGGAACACATCTTGTTTGGGAGAAGGAACTTCAGGAGGCTCTTTCAATTTTCAAGTGCGTGTCTATTTGGATAGGGAAGGTTAAACTTTTTTCACGGTATGTTAAGCAAGGAAGAAATCAGGAGACCAACAAAGACAGAAAGCTTTGCAGAACTGCATTGTAGGTTTAAAATGCAGGTCAGTCAGAGCTGTCCCCAAGAAGAGCTTTCTCATCTAGTGTTCACTAGTGGTGTTAATTCAGGTTTCAGCTGCACAGTCAATCAATTCAAATAGTCTCTGGTTGGGATTTCTGCTAAGCTCCTCCTTCAATTCCTACTCTGCTTTCCTGTTACAGCAGGTTTATTTATACTCTACTGTCGGCAGACCCCAGCCAGATAAAAGAAGCTAACAGGGTACAACCTTTCCCCCATCATCTACATTCCCCATGTTGCAATCAATGAAGTTTTAGAAAAGTTGCATTTAGAGTTATCTCCAGTCAAAACTTCTAGAGGAAAAAAAAATTACCACTGTCTTTTCCACTTGTAAAATGTGTACAGAGATAGTGTGAATATTACACTGCTAATCCTCAGCATTTCCATATCAATCAGCTCTGCTCAGAACCACAATATTCTCTGAAGCTGATACCTACAACTTTCTATTACTGATCCTCACATTGTTAAACCTTCCAGGATAAAAGGAAGAACAGCTTCCCAGAAATGCTTATGTCTAATTAGGTGAAAGGAAGTTCATGAAACTTGAAATTAGCTTTGGCTGTGACAACAGAAAAACAGTTCTTAGAAAAACACAGAGGAAACCTAGAGACTTCTGTGATAAAACTAGAAACAGGTAAGCCAGAAAAGGAAGGGTTTAGTTTTCTTCATGAAAATGTGGATCTGGGATGTTTCCCCTTATTCCCACTGATTGGTTGGATGAATATATACCTTGCTTATCCCATGGCTGTTAGATCTGTGGCAAGTGCCCAAGGGAAACAGAACTACCTGTTCCGTGTCGCAGGAGTTACCAGAACTTAGATCCAGTTTTGCAGGTGTACAAAATGCTCCACTGGTCTCAAGCTGGTGTCTCCGTGTTGTTTCCTCTCACATGTTCTCACCTCCTCCTCCTCTTTTCTGACTAGAAGAGAAACTGTGTGCCCTTCGTTTTGATTTTCTTCTTAAATATGTTATCACAGAGGTGCTACCAGTCTCTTTAATTAGTCCAGTTTTGGCCAGCAGCATGTCCATCCTTGGAGCCATCAGGGATTTGTTCTTCTGGACATGGTGGATGCTTCCAGCAGCTTCTCACAGAAGCCACCTGTGTGGCCCCCCTCACTGCCAAAACCCAGGCTGTGGCAAATCAATACAGCATCCTGTATCTCTGATGGCTGCTGAAGGAGCAAGGGGCAGACAAGCAGTAAAACAGTGCAGGTGGTATGCCTTAGTCAAAGCCCAATGGAGCAGAGGGCAGGGTCTAGCCAAGAACCACTGGGCACAGCTTTTCACTCTGCAAAGTCCTAAGGCAGGGTGTGCTCTCTGCTCTGTCCAGGGCAGAGAGGACACCAGATTGCACCATCTGAACCATGTGGTATCAGAGGTAGCAAGAACAGATTAGATGTGTCTAATCTCCTGAGCAGGACTTTTGGATATGTAAATCCACAGAGCTCCTTTGAACTCAATCAATGCTTATTGATATAAGCAGCAGAGCCAAGCTCCTTTCTCTCTAGGAGAAGGCCCTGATACCACTTTTCCCTCAAGGGACACTAGTTTTACAAATGTTTACATGCCTAAGTTATTGTGACAGAGGTTTTGTAAACTGTGAACAAAAGCTGATTTACTCAATCACCATGCCCCTATTGACCTTATTGAAATATCCTCCTGGTGAAAATCAATTTTTCATTTTTAAACCAGAATGCTTAACTATCATCCACATTGATTTAAACTTTTCTCAAACTGCAGTGATGTTACACTCGGAAAAAATATGAGGCAGAAGTTATCCCTTCTGCAGTAAGCATTCTCACACTGTGCAAGCATTTCTGAATGGCCAGGTTTTCCCATTGAAGGACTTTTCCTCAGGAAGGTAAACCAAATATTTGCTGGACAGCATATGTATTATCCTAGGGGATACTTAGCTTCAAAATGATGCTTTGGCATCTCTCTTGGGTAGTAATTACAGTCATGGTAAGATGTTAGTGTAGTTCCCCTCCCCCTTTTCTTTTTTCCATCTGACATTATGTGTAGGGCTTAGGGATGTGTGTGGATGAGATTTCTGGGCAGTCACAAGCCTCCAGGGAGGAAGCAGTGATCTCCTGTAAGCTGAAGCAAGCAAGTGCCCCTTCACCTCTGGAGCTCACCTGACTCAGAGCAGTGAACCAGCAGCAGGGAGGTGCCTCTGCCCTGTCAGCTCCTGCCTGCACAGGCTACACTCACTGGATGTGGTCTGAGTACACACTCAAGCTCTCTGCAGGCAGCAGGGCACAGAGACCACTTTCCAGTGCACCTAGTTCAAAAAGAGTTGTCTTGAACACCTAGTTGAGTTTTTTTATTAGAAGCTATTTGTTTTGGTTTTTAATGATACACCAAATGGTCCAGCATCCATACTTTCTATCACATTAAGCAGGAAGTCACTGTGCTGAAACATAGTAAAGTAGTGAGAAAGAAATATATAAATTTCCATTTCAGGGCAAAAAAATTAAAAAATTAAAAATCAGTACTGGCATGCATTTTCCTTCTTTCATTTAAGGATTTTACATGGTTGGTTACTATCTTACTGACTGCATGTGTTCACATCAAATAGGAAAAAAAACCCCTCCACCCAAATCTAAAAGGGATGATTCCTTTGTCCCTTACTAATGAGATGAATATGTAAAATCCTCATGGACCAAGTCAGCCCACTGCATTCCCACATACCTGCAGCTTTATTGGCTTGTCAGCTGCAAGCCAGGCAAAAGCTCTCAACCAAGGAGCCTGCTGATGAGTGCCTTGGAGATATTACAAGTGAAAATGAAAAAATCTTGTCTTTATTAATTTCTAGTTAAATGTGCAATATCTTATCTATCACGGGTAGCAGGGGAAGAACGACTGGCTCCCCAGGATAAAAACTTCTTCCATATTAGTAACTATCTGAGAAAGGAAGTGTTTTCTCAGTAAATTACACAGCTATCTGTTGCTACAGAAAGGCTGGCTGCTTGTCTAAATACAAGGATATTAAAAGCAGGGGTGACAGTGTAAAATGTGTATGAGAATAAGGGGAACATATCTGAGGGAGGAGTATATCTATCATCACATAAAAATACTAGAAAATAAAAGCAATGAAGTTGGCAAAGCTGCTGCCTTGGTTTTATCACTGGAGCCATCATCAGTCAAAAGTCAATCAAAGGAAAATGATAGTAATTGTTCACCTCAAGATTCCCTGAATTTGCTTACTCTGGACTTGGCAAGAGAACATTCCCACCAAGTTAATGTAACAACAGTAGTGTTGGATATTCCCAACTCAGAAAAAAACAATGCCTGATTGACGTAACCCTTAAGAATGAATGAGGCAATCAGGAGAGCTGCTCTTTGCCAGAAAATATCATCTTTTGTTCACCCTCCAAAACCTAGAACAGAACTGCCATTCATGAGAATCCCCTCTTTTGTCAATTCTTTGCCTTACTACATCAGCATCTCCCTCACCTCCCCCACTGGAAGTGGAAAATTAATTCTTAACACACTTATTAAATCAGCATTAAAAACTACTGCTGAAGTACTATTTGAGGCATCTTTTCCATAGTTTTCTTTCAAAAAAAACCCCCAACAAAACAAACCCCAAAAGCCAAATTTAACAGCTAACCAAAATAATACAGAAGAATCTAAGGATCCTTGACCCATTCCAGTCTGAGAGAATTAACTAACACATTTACTAACATCCCTCTTCTCTATTTTTTGTGTAGTTGAAGACCCAGCCATGAAATAAAACGATTAATAGAAGCTGGTGTTAACAGACTTTGTAGCCACTGTGGGCAAAGAAATATGTTCACTCCCCCAAGGAAACTGCTGTTATCTCTCAGCCATGTACTTAGAGTGAGGTGTTTCAGAATTACCGCAAAACCATTTGGACTGCCAGATAATTTTTTTAAGCAAAACTGTGTTTTCTCTTAATTCCTATGAGACCTTTAGGTACCTGTATTTAGGAATCCATTAACAGTACAAATGAAATAGGAAAATAAGTATTTTGACAGTAAGAAAGTGTTGTGAAAGACATGTTCTCCATACCGTCAGCAGAAAATCTCAAAGTGAACAGAAGCCTTACTCTGCAACCCACTGATATCCCTCTCTCCATTGCAGGTCTTCACATTTTTCTGCAAGGAGCGTTCCCCAGATTTCCCAGCTGCACCAGACCAATGGCTCTCATGGGACCCAGCACAGGCCAGCTCTGATTTTTTACAATATAACCAAACCCTCATTAATAAAGCCAGTAAAAAGGAAGACACTGTGCACTCTTCAACTATACAGCTCTTCAAGGCAATTCTGTTTTAGGAGATTAAGATGAAATCTGCTCTTTTTTTTTTTTTTTTTAGTAATCAATATTTACTTAAGAACAACAATAGCACTTCCAAGGCCTTTTAAGTTTATCATACCAATGTGATGCTAATCTCTCTTAATGAAAACAAATTACTTCTACAAAGGATCAGCCTTGGCATGATTCTGATTCTGTTTACACTGCTTTATTCCAGCAGCTGCAGCTAATGGGGTCTCTACTGATTTACACCCACAATCAGGATAAGCTTCTTTCCATTCACAGCAAGCACGGTGCTTGTGGTGTTGCTAGAGCCCAAGGGATTTGGAATACAGCTGAGAGTACTCTCAGAGTCTTCCAGTTTTTTTTAACTTTTATATCATGCTGCTTCTGCTCACATAAGACAGAAAATGAAAGCACAGTGTACTTGTGTAGCGTAACTAAGCAACAAGGCACAGCAGGGAGACCCAGTTATCTGGTGCTAATCATACCCCAGGGATGTGAAGCTCATGAATTAAGAGCCATTTTAACATTTATCATATTTCTCTTAATTTAAAGGTAAAAATAAATTATTTCTATAAGCTGCTTTGATCCCTGGAAAATGTCTCCTGACATTAAATCCACTCCATCTGGCTCTCAGAGATTACTATACCACATACTTGCCACTCAAAACTCTCAGTCCAGAGCACTAGGTGGTCCTCATCACTAACCCATTTCAAACATCCTAGTCCAGAGTCACCTCCTCCCAGACCTGGTCTCTGTACATCACTCCTGCAAGTCCACAAGTCCTGGGCTAGCCCCAGAGGGCAGCCAGAGAGCTCCTTGTGCTGGGGTGTAGGACTGATGGAAGGCTGCCTTCATGCCAGCAAGGATTCCAAGTTTAAATGTCTCCAAGCAGTAAATGAAATTAATTAAAATGCCAATATGTAATTTATGACAGTCTGCTAAAAAGCTGCATTTCAGCTCTGTTGGAGATGGGATGGCATGTCTCTCCCCCACCAAAGTAGAGCAAACAAAAACATGCACAAGAGAATGCAAATGTAGTCTGGGTTCCTTTTGGCTCAGTTCAAATAGTGCCATCCTACCTTCTTATCACAAATGCTGGGACCACAGGACCTCAGGGAAATGATGGCCTCACTCAGTTCAATGGCAGCATCAAGAGTAGTGCTGCACACACAGTGGCTGCAGGTGACAGCATCAAGCCTGAAACACTCAATCAGTGCCATTATGCAGAACTTGTACTTAGCCATTCGGTGGGAAAACATAACTTTTTAAAACTATTTCAGATTTTACTTTATCCTGCCTCAGGGTAGGGGCTAAATGGGCTAGTTAACATCTCTCTTCACCTACTAGAGTGTTTCATGTGTTTTGGTTTATTCAGTCTGTTCTGGTCAGAGCAAGTCATCCCAGTAAGGTGGCATGTAAAAACACAGAGAGAACACCAGTGCTGTGTGTAAGATCAGTGATCAAGGTTCTTCAGTGGCTGGACACAAGCTGCAGCAGATGGCAACTGCGGAATGCAAGTTTAATCTTTGAGCTCAGATATTAGAGACAGGACTGCCGACACTTGGGCACAGGCCTACACATGCAGCCAAAAGGTTTGTTGCACAAGCAGTGCCAGAAGGCAATTATCACAATTAGGTCATTCTTTTGACCCATTTTAAATGGACTAATAGCAGGGGTTGTTATCAGCTTGTATCTTGTTCCAGCAATGATCTAGATACTCCTGCACACTAAGGATTCAGCACAAGCTGTGTAAGCACAGAGATAATTTTTGTCTAATTTGTTGTAGTGCTGAGCTAAGGAAGAGGAACAGGGGAGTGCAGGTAAGGAGCAAAGGCACAATCCCAGGCTCAGGGATGACCAAGGCTCACAAATCAATGGCAGAGCTGTCTGCAAGGGTTCTTTGTTTTCTTGACTGTATAAGTAATGGTAATATCAGCAGTTCATGGCTGCTGCTTCATCTCCTTCCACAATTTCTTATGGCATGTGGAATAAGGCAAGGGAATATAGCAGTGCATAACTATCCTTCTCAGTTCTAACACTGCCTTCCTGGGCGAGAGCTGAATCCCAGTGTTGGGAGGTCGGCCTTTTCGTTAGCTGTGGATATCCTGGAAGTGAAGAGTTCCAGGAGCAGAAAACTGAGCTCATTTGAACCAAGAGGGAAAATGAGCTGCTGCACTTAGAATCCACTAAAAAAAAAAAAGAGTACAAGAACGCCTTTGAGCATTACCTAACACCAGGAGGAAATAAGGTTTCCACTTGGAGAATGACATAGGAAAACACTTTCACATTTCCCAGAGGAACTAGGAGAATGGATACTGTTGCTCCTGCAGTGCTCCATGCAGAAGTAACCAAGAGAGGTTTGTCAACACCATCTCTGCCCTTCTCCTTGTGTCACTGCTTCCAGCTCTCTCTCCAGCACACCACAGCTCCTGCTCATCACCATGGGGTGTTCCAAAAAGGATTAATGCTTTCTGGAGCCTCAGGACAGAAAGTTCAGCTTGCTCCTCTACCATTGCTGCACACACGGCTATTAGTGGGCCCCTCCTTTAGGCTGATGGTGCAATGGAACTTGCTAATGCATTGACTGCCATTAAATCAGGCGGAATGGAGGATCAGCCAGTAAATCAAGAGGAAGATCTTGTTAGTGCCTTGGTATGGCCTTTGGTTTTTTTAGATTATGCAATTCCACTTCATGGATACACAAATTGCAGAGTGTGAATCGTTAATATCCAATTTGGGGAAGCTACTGGAATGTAACTGCTGAGTAGGCAAATGAAAATATGAAGCTATCAGCAATATACTTATTTTGTAGTGCTCCACACAGAATGAGCAGCAGTAGTCTTTAGATACAAAACTCCCTTGCCTAGAGGGCCAGCCTTCCTTTTGCCTAGATTAATTCCTAAGAAAAGCTTAATACTATTTGGCACTTTTCAGATTAAAGTAATTTGCTTATTTGGAAGACTGAAGACAGATTCCTTGTAGTGGCAAGTGAAAGACAGCCTGAGGAACTGAAGTATGAAATGCACCACTTTGCATTTCTCTTGAGAGCACTGTCACTTAAATGCCGCTGTTCACTATCTCAGATACCATTCCTGTTTGGCAAGATAGAGAAAAGTCATTACAGAATACACAGAAAAAAATCCTTCTCCTACTTTATGAGCCATTGTTCCTGGAAATTATTGGTCTTCCACTAGCATAAGTGTAGCATAGATTATTTTTTACCTGAGATTGATCCAATATGAACAGGTATTCCTGCATAGTCAGAGAACAACCAGAGATGCTGAGAGAAGCCTTGCTTTGATTACAATCCATAGATCTGTACAAGGGATAGGTCAGGCTATGTCTTACTGAACAAAAACATTAAAGATTCTCCAAGGAAATATGAACTGAAATGCAATTGGGCCTTTTACTTTTAATATCCTAGTGTTTGCTATCTGTTATTTGATGTCCTGAATTTTTATTTAAACCATGTTTGACAAACAGAGCTCAATAGAAGAAAAAATAGAAGTTAAAATGAACACAATCTCTCACAGAAGTCTCATCTGTACGTCTTCATCTACATTGATCTTATGTTGTGGTTCACAAACCTGAGGTTGTCATAAAAAAGCATCAAGTGTGATAGTCAACCTTAAAGAAGCTTTTGCTTAAAAAAAATTCCTGACATTCTGGGAGGAATCATTATCCTGTTTTACTCCTCATCCAAAAAAATTGCAGAAGACAGCTGTTTCCTTCCAAATTTTTACCATGCTGCACTTAAAGGATATTTCAGGAGCACTTTTTGAGGGTTTACAAGCATCTTTTAAATACAGATACTTTTTTCAGTCTCTCCAGAGTAGATGCACGGCTTTAACATCCCTCAGTTCACCTCAATATCTCACACAAATGAGCCTGATATTTTTGTGCTAAGGTTTCTTTGGGACACATTTATTTCTTTCAGTACCTTTTGAGAGAGTTATTTTCTCATGTAAAAGGTGCCTGGAAAGTCTTACACAATATTGCACAAGGTTTGGAGCCAGCCTCCCCACCTCTGAGCACAGCACCCCTCAGCTGAGAAACTACTTTATTCTAGGTTCTTGCTTCAGGAAATTGTAACCCAGATTAATCTGAAATTAATACTTGAGTGCTTCATACTTCACTGCAAAGTACCAGGTTCCTCAAGAGGGCAGTCACATGATGGGTTTCACTTAGGATGGGTATGTTTTAGCAGAGCTGGACAGCCATCCCAAAGACTGCTTTTCCTGCAGTGTTACCATTAGCCATCACACAGTAAAACAATAAAGAATCCTGCTCTGGCACATAAGAATTTCATTTTGGAAAAGCCTCAGTAACAGCTATTTAGCAATGGTGTTAATGGCCCTCAAAATACATATCAACACTGAACTGTGGAGCTGGAAGCCCAACAGAAGTCAGCAATCCAGTATCATGAGATTAATGCCCACTCTGAAAAGAACTGCACATTTTTCTTGCTTCATCTATTGTCAGTCTTTTATATTGACTTAAAAAATAAGAAACTCACACATTACTTTGAGGGAAAGTAAAGCTGTAAAGAAATAAGAAAACCAGCTATTACCTCTTTTGTGTGTGCATGAAATGGAAGCTAACTTACAAAACCATGCACGGGAGATGACCTTGTTTGTCTTATTCATTTCTCCAACTTTGTTTCACTTAAGGAGTATGAAAATCAAATTCTTTTTGCCTAGTAACAAATAACCAGCACCAGAACCCTGTGAGGGTTGTGAGTGTCAGGGGAAATTGATAGTGGACTGAGTGAATTTCCCTAGTGGAACAGCACATCAATGACTCATACAAATTGTCACCTGAGACCCCCTAAAAGTCGGTCCAGTGTCAAATATTCTCACCCCCTCTCCTCAAGTAAGCTTGTTTATGGTTAGGTCCTCATTACCCTTCCATTAACTTCAGACTGACAGGCCACCAGACATATTCCAGTTAGTAACACTACAGGTCCATCAATACTTCAGACCTCACCCTCATTTGGGCTTGTCCTTCTAGTGCAAGTCCTGTATTTTAAAAGGAAATTACATGGTTATGTCTTTTCATCACTGTCGCTAACACGAGACAGATATGAGCAAAGTTGTATGTGAAAAAAAGACCAAAAAAGTGGTGTAGAAAAGTGGTGTAGAAAAAAATAGTGTACTGCATTTGGCCAAGAGATCTCAAATCAGCCCCTGTGCAGACCAGACTGTTTGCAGATTTAAATCCTATTGCACTCCATGAAACCAGCTATGGATTTTAGCACTATCCTTGTCAGTGAGCTTTAGAAGTTCAAATGAGATCTGTGTTTCCCAGAGCTGCCAGGATTTGAATCAGCAATGAACACAAACTCCAGCCTCAGAGATTTACATCCCATGGCAAATGAGAGACAGAGTCTGTGCTCCAGGCTGAGCCCTTGTGCATTCTTCAAGCCCAGTTTTGCCTTCACGAAGGCACTGAGAGACATGGAAGCAGAATGTGAGGCCCAGGAGCTGTGTGAATTGCACATGCTGAGCTGTGTTTGCATTCTGGAGCTGCTGAGCTGTGCTGGGAAGAAGCTCTGTGGCCACATCTCCATAGGGCACATCTCATTTTCCTTGGTGATTGTTCTTCCCTCTTCTCCACAGTTTTCCATACACAAGAGATCAGTTTCTGCTCCCTGAGGCAGGACACAGACCTTGTCTCAGTGACCATGCCAGTAAAATGAGCCACTTTCATTCCCAGATGACCATGCCCTTTCAATGACACAACCAGGGCCATCATCTTCAAAAAAAGCAGAAGACCTTAGTCTAGTCAGGGGAGAAAATTATAACATAAAAACTAAGCTCTCTTTTAGGAATAATCTGAATATTCTATAATTGCTCAAATCCCCAGAAAAGCTCACCCTATTGCTTTCATTTCCTATTCACTCACTGCGCATGCCAGCTAGAGCCAAGAACACACACACACTACTTAATCTACTACTTGTGATTTGAGAACAAGAGCTACATTTTCCTTCTACCGATTTATGTAGTCAAGCAGCTTTTTGATTTTTCTCAGTTATTCCCCTGCACTAGGAACTCAGGGACACGTTTGGTTGTGCTCCCAGCCCAAAAGAAGCATCTAGATTACGGAAAGGCATTAGCATGCTTTGAAATTCAGACTCTTGGAGTCATACATAACCACAATAAAGCTCCTTTGCTTTTCAGTTTTCTGCCACAATGACTTTAATACTCTTTTAACACTCTGATGGAATAGGTACCTGCCACAGTGTTGGCACTGGAGATGGATACAACCTCCCATGTAAATTGTGGGGAGGAGGAAGAGGCTTTGTAGGCAGATGCAGGCTGCAAAGTATGTCAAGCACTGTTGGACCAATGTACCTGCTAGTGCACTGGGGAGGCCTAAAATCAGCTTCATCCCCCTTCTGCTGTTGTAGCATTTTAAGATAGATCCTTCTGATGAGCTCTGATGGTAATGCTACAGAGCACTGCAAACTAATATTCTGTGCTGTTTCTGCAGTCCTTGTAGTAAATGATGAATTATCAGTTAGCCCAGGAAGAGCCATTTCAATGGCAATCTCATATATAGCTGCTGAATCCTAAACCTAGGGTTACCCTTCCTTTCACCTGTAAAGGCAGATGCAAGTAACACAGTGGAAGGCTGCTAGTAAGCCTCAGATATCTTCATCTTGGTTATTGTGAGATCCCAGGGCTGCATCCCAAGAAAAGCATAATGCAAGACGTGTGTACCGCACAGCATCTAATTATAGTAGCACTTCTCTCGTTAATACTTTCTGACCCTGTAGGTTATTTTCCCCAGGATTCTGCTTACAAACTCCCTTCTTCCTTGCCACTGTCCTCTTATGCTGACAAGAGCTGAGAAAAGCTCCTGCTGTGTTCAGAATGCTAATAATTGCCTGAGTTATCAATCAAAACAGATGGAGACAAAAGTAATCAGCATCATCAAAATCGCTCTATGATACAGCAAGGAGGCATTCTGAACTCTGCCCGAATGAATGGGCCAAGCTGAGAGCTAGCTAGTGCCTGAGAATTGCACTAATGTGATGTGGCATTTGCTTAAAGCCAAGTCCTTCTGTTAATGAGTTTCTGAGTTCTCACAGCAAAGTCACAGCTATTGTTCAAGGTTCAGAAAACCTGCAATTGGCCGGTCAGAATAATAGCAAATGTGGAAAGAAACAACAGTGAAATGCCAGGGAAAAGGAAATCAGAGGAACTGAAGTATAACTTCCAAGGGGTTTTAAATTCAAAAGACCACAGGAGTGTGTTTCTGCAGACATATCTCAAGCAAGCTGATTCAGTCTTCTGGACAAACATTTCACGTCAAAGATGTCATCTGTCCCCATGCCTTAGTGCTTAGCTGGATCAGGCAGCACTTTGTAGCAATTCGTTTCTGTGTGCAGCAAGGGAATACTCACACCCTCCAACATTAGTCATTTATCCAAGCCATGTTGTAACAGGAGTCATCAGTCATTTAGAGAGCATCACCTCAATTTGGGCACTGCAAAGATCTTCAGGAGTCAGACTTCCAAGGCATCAAACAAATGAAAATGTTTATTTACCTATTCATTGACTTCCTTAAACATTGTGTTTTGTTGTCTCAGACTACACACATTACACTGTACTAATCTCTTTCTAATGTTGCAATTTCTCTGTCTAGTTCAAGGCATAGTTGCACTCATGTTAATGGATTTAAAAATAAAACAAACCAGTTAATTCTGGTCTGTGTTAGCTTAGTTGGTTCAGCAGAAGTGGCTGTCAAAACCACATCATTCCTAGACTGGCTGCAAAAAACTTTATCAATCCCTGAGCTCCTCTGGTGCCTCTCCCCTGGGTCCACACTGGCCACAGCTGACCGGGTCACTGTTCCACAACCTGCACAGCCTCTCAGGATTCAACCCCAGGGTCTCCTGTGTCAGGAATGGGGAAGGGAGAGCAGAAATAGTCCTTGCTGATCTCAGTCCACCTGTTGCTATCACCAACTGCTGCCTCAGTATCATTTGACAATAGCTTGACGTCTCTTTACTTGCTAAATGTGTAAAATGGATTTTAAAGCCATTTTTGGTATTCATATACATCTTCCCTCTCAATTTGAATTGAAACATATAACTAAGAAAAGGATCCTTACTCACTCTCTAGCATCTCCAGACAGCTTAAGGATTTAGCTAGACACTGTCAAGGTATCTGAAATCCTCTTCCATTCACATAACACCTATTGCTGAGGAGTTATTTTCTGTACAAATTTTCAACTTCTTTCCCCTCTTTGGATTATTTATATGCTTTGATTAGTCCAAGATCACTTCCTCTGATATAATGACACCATAGAGAGAAAGGGAAAAAAACAGAAGAAAAGCGTAATTCAATGTGTGTGCACTTGCCAGTGTACAATACACACAAATAAAAGCAAAGAAACATTGCTGTGAGTAGGCATAGAATTCAGATATACATTCAGAAATGAATAGTGGAGAAATTTATACTGGATGTGTCCTGCTTTAGCCTGACTTGTAACCATCAGGTTAATTTGCTTTATTTGTGGTTTCCAGTTCTCTGCTCTGACTGTTGGAAGAGGTCCAGCAGCCATGCCCCCCACCAAGCATTTTGGATTTGGCTGCCTTTTAGAACTTGACAGATGACTCCATTTTGCAAGGCAATGCTGAGGAAATGTCTTTATAGACCCTGAAACATCCTTAGTACTAGGGCTTGCCTTCAGCCAAGTAAGTTAAGATCCTTCTAAATATACATCTCTACATTTATTATTCTCCTCTCCTGTAATGAAAGAAGGACTAGGAAACAGCCTTTCACTTTTAAGGAAAACCTGTGTTTTATATTAGGTAGATTATTAATTCAATTAGTTATTCACAGAGCACTTTAAAGGCAAAGATATAAGAACTTCAGGAGGTTTGGAATTATAAAGTGCAATATAAAAGTGAAACCAGTTGCATTCAGTTTAGCACTTGCCAAATACTTCTGTCAAAAATAGATGCTAGAGGCACTCATGCTGTCCCACCTGTCCCATCAAAATAAAGGCTGGCCTAAAGTCATGCTAATGCGCATCTTCATGGCAATCATTCCATTTGGCATTGGCTCACCTAAGGGAGAGTGCAACAGGTGCAAAGGGAATTGTGGCCCTGTATTGTGTGTCCAAGGCCACCAACTGAGCTGTGCAGGAGAGGCCTGAAGAGCTCCCTGAATCCCCCGTGACAAAAAATCCTGTTGTTGCTTTCAACATGCAGTGTCTTGGGCAGCTCAGGGATTCGTGATTGTCACCAAGGGCACTCATGGGCAACAAACAGAATGGTTCTTTTCTGAGCAAAGTTAACTGAACAAAGCAAAATATGAAAAAGCCAGATGAAAACTCCTTAAAACATTACAGCTCATATTTAGAACTGAACCATCAGAGTGAGATAGCAAAGAAGAATCATTTTGTGACTTAGTTTCTCAAGCTGTGCTTCAGACACTTAGGCATTTTTAGTACCCAAACCATTAATTTTAATATATCCAAGTTAGTGTGCAACTTTTAGATAATTTCAAGTCTAAACTACAAGTCTAATTAGATCTACAGCATTTAAACTGTAAGTCTCAGATTTCGACTATTGAGTACAATCTTCGAAGTGCTATTCCCATATCTCATTCAGTGGATAGTTTAAAAAAGAACTTGCAAGAGTTCTTTAGCTTCCAAGAGCTTCAAATTACTTGGGCAATGTCTGGACTAACAGGAGAAAGGCAAAATTTGTCAGACTAATGAGTCATTGTGAATAATTCCCCTAATTCTGCTGGAAATGGAGTGGCAAAAAAATCCCCAAACTCTCAAGCAAGATGCAGAAAGCTTATGTACTGCCCAAATTGTGCTCTGATGTGTGACACTACGTATCTGACAGTTTTCATGGACACTAAATGAATTTAGAAGTGGAAAGGAAAAAAGAAATGAGGTGACTTCTAACAAGTTTTGGAAGTTAAAAAATAACCGAGAAAAAACAGCTGTCTTGTGTGAGTGTGTGTAAAAAATACCAATGTTACTTCAAAATTAACAACGCCAAAAGAGCTTAAAAATAAAAATTTGTTCCCGTTTGATTTTTGAATATGAGAAGAAAAAAATCATGGCACTCTTGATTCACATTCTGAAGTTTAAGAACACATGCATTCATCCTATTTTCTATCATACACCTAATTGCCCAGCTAGGTTAGAAAACAGATCATGTTGAATGAGATGTGCTCACTGGAGTGTTTTAAAGCAGAAGCTTGACTCACATAGCTCGTCCCAGGCTGTGCTTCCAAGGAGGAGATGTTTTCCCATTTGCACACTGAATGTGAGTGTTTAGGTCGCATGAAATGTGCCAGTAGTTGACATTCCAGGAGGGTTAAACCACTGTTAACATTCATAGCTCAGCCTAACCCAAAATGCTAAGCACAATATAACAATTAAGAGTCTAGGAACTACAAAACATCATTAAACCAGAATAAGCATTAAATTCCCAACTTTTCTGCTTTTATTTTTATGTTACTTTCCTTCAAAGTTGAAAAGTGTGGTAGCTCTTTGAAGTCCTAACAGTCATTATTAAAAAAGTTCTCTGCTCCCTTTTCTAATTGCTTTTTCTGTTCATGAAAAGTCAATTAAAAATCCCACAGATCACATTTCCAGCATTTCCAGCTTATCTGGCCAGCCCAGGAAAACTGTTTGGATATTTTGTCACTCTCTTTATTATTTGCCTGCCACCCATTGTTCAAAACAAAAGTCAAGTAAACTCAAAAATTCAAAGAAGCAACAACCATGGCTCAATCTTCCTGTCCTTATAGTTCCACGTCAGCTTTTATGTATCATTAAATCTTCCACACTTTTAACATGTAGGGTCACTATTATAGAGCAACTATATCACAAAAGCAATGCTTCTGAAATAAAAGAATTAAAACAGGTACTCCCTCTGAGGTTTTTGTCTAATGTAAAGCTACAAATTTTGGAGGAGAACAGAATATTCACCTCAATACTTTCTGATAGCCAAAACATCATAATTTTTTTTAAAGGTTTTGTGTAAAACACTAGCATCTCCATGTATTATCAATGGAAGAATTCAGACCTGGATGCTTATATAATTTTTTTTTTTTTTCTGGTAGATATGCAGTCATGAAAAAAAAACCAAAAAACCACCCTAAACCAGCTTGTAAAACCTTGCTTTTATACATAGACAGAACTATTGATTTCGTGACTGTTAATTGGTAAAGAAAGGTTTTAAGAAGAGGTTAAAGCATTGCTAAAGAACATCTTTCTGATCAGACTCCTTCTTCCAGGTGGTTGTGAGAATACAAAGAAAGCTCATAAAAGCATTCTTCCACTTTGCCATTTTTCTACATTTTAATCAGAACCAGCTTGATCTAGACAACAAAATGAAATCAGTCTCTGTCCAAAGGATTTAATGATCTATGGCTCTGTCTACTATGAAACATTAAATAAACTTTTAAAAGCTTTAAGAGACAAGGCCTAATGAAATAGTTCTTCTGAACATTTCCTTAGTGAAAAAAATATATTCAACATCATCAGCAAACGTAGTGAACAAAAATAGGTATTTTCAAAATGAAATCTACTGAATTTCTGATTTTAACGTCTTCAAAATTTTATCAATTTCATTTGAAATAAAATAAACACCACAAAATCACAGAAAGAAGTATTATGTTTCAGGATGAACAAAGTTGAGAAGTTTTTTTCAATATGAAATATTAAAACATTTTTCATGTGATTTTCATTTGAAAAAAATGCATCTATTATTCAAAAAGATAGACAATGAACATTCTCAGACTCCTGTAGCCTAACTGAACTTCAACACTCCCAGAGTACAAGTAAATAAATAAAGAAAACATGACTGAAAACAGAAGACAGAGAATTCCTTTCCTACTAAAGAAACCACCAAAATTTAAAACATTTATAAGATGCAGGAAGCAAAGAGGGACTATCTGGTTTCAGATGCAATTGAGTTGTAGTGCAAGAAGGGGAGACAAACTTTCCTTTACACATTTAAAATAATAAATTTCTTTAAAAAGGAGAGAGTTTGTGCATTGTTTTCCATATTAAAAATGACCTGTTTCAGGAGAAGACTAAGAAACAGCACAAGTACACACATACTACCTGTCATATCTTCCATAGCACTGAAGCAACTCCACATCTTTTGCAAAGATAGGTTCTGGTGTTTGTGCTCTGTCCTGAAAAGAGCTTTTCCACAAGTGCCTCTCAGGATGAATGTGCCACATGAAGCAAAGGGGAGGCTGAAGCCCCAGTGCTGGGGAGGCAGGTTTTGCTTCCCACAGGATTCCCCGGGCTTCCCAGGGTGCTCTCTGACCAGCTCACTTTAGCACAGGTGAGCTCCTTTAATTAAAACAAGGACAACTAAAATGCCCCCTTAGGATGTGGCCCAATTCCTCCACCACTGAGATCTGATGCCAGGGCCTGGGCATCTGCTGCCTCTCAGCAGCTTTGCAGCACTGGTGTCAAAACTGAGATGCTGGTGGGAGGAGGTAAGAATGTGATAATCAATTTAAATTACTGCCTAAGCTTGTAATTTCTACTCCTGATCTTGCAGAGAAATCCATGACACTGGACTTCACACCTTGGACTTCACACCTTAAGGTGTTGCAGGAGGGGCAAATTAACTTTCAGTATGGGCTTCTGTACTGCACTGACAAGCTGCATTTGCAAGCCAGCCTATTCTGAGTTGTACATTTTATTACCTTCTTGTTGTTGTGGTACTCCCACAGACAATCTAGAAAGTAACAGGGGAATTTCTTCCAGCCTCTGCTATATTTGGGGCTCATGTGTGCTGGAGACATCAGCTGTTTAGCTGAGGCCGCCTAATTTTGTGCTGCATAATGACCTTACAGCAGAGGGATGGGATCCACTCAGAATTCCTTGTAGTGCTCTTACAGATTTCATTTGCTTGTAAATTCAGGCAAGCAGTGAATGTGGTAGATGCCAAAGTGCTCTGTGCCACTGTGGATCTGTGCTACAATAAACAGCAGAGGTGTCCATTTCTGCCTGCCCAGGCTCACTTGAAAGAGAGAAATCAAGTGTGGGTTTGCCATTATCTCCCCCGGCTCCACCCCAAGTCATTAAACAAATGTGACTTTTATCCACAAAACAGACACAAAACACAGGTGTAGCAGTTTTGCAGTTTCTAAAAAAGCAGTTTTGCCACCATGCCTTGGAATAACCACCCTTGCTTATGAGCGTGGCAGAGTAAATAAGCCAGCTGTTTTGATTATGAGTTTTAGTTTCCTACAAAACCCAGTCTGCTGGGCTGGCCAAATCCACTCATCACATATCTCTGATGGGCTTTTGCTTGCCTTTCCTTCATGGCTTTTCCATGTGCAGTTAGGTTTGCAAGGTGTGGATTCACACAAAAAGTGCACCAATAATTAGTGCAATGCTCTTATTCAGCTTTTTAAGGGCTCTTTCACCTGTATTTTCACCAACATCTGTGACACAACCAACCCTTCCCTTCAGTCTGAAGAACAAAGGGAGAGTTTTCTGCTCCTCCCATGCCAAGGGATGGGCAGGAGAAGGCAGAGATTTAGTCCCAAAGTGCTACACTCTCCCTCTCACACCGGGTGAGCAGCCACTGCAGCAAGCACTGCCCTCCAGCTCTGTGTCCCAAGCAGGCTGCTTGGACCCTGCAGAGCAGGCAGGTGGGATGGGTGCCCACAGCTCCTGGATAACAGGGATCCCTTTTTAGGGCAGCTAAATGAATGCCCTTCAGCTGCCCTCTCCTCGCTGTGTACATACACAGCACTGATGCCGTGGTGCAGCCATGCACGGCACGGGGCAGGCACAGCTGGGGCGGGCTGTGGGATTGACACCTTCACAGGGGTGGGATCTGCTCCCCTGCCCCTCTCCAGTGTGGGGCACTGCACAGAGCAGTCTGCTCTGGAAGCATACAGCAGAGGCAGTGCTGTGCAAAGAGATGCAGGGTCCCAGTTCCCACTTATCCCAGACCTCAGGGAAAATTAGAAGCTTCAGCAGCTGTCTCTGAGGGTGGTAAGACATTGCACATTGCTTTTCCTTGTCAGTTACCAAGACACAGGAGGAGCTGGAAGGCAGATGTTTTTTTCCTACCCATAGAATCATACAATTTTGCTTCATTGCCCATGAATCAAGAGCCCTCACACTGATTTTTTAGGGATTTTTAGAAATCAGTCCTATTAGGGTCTTAGAAACACCAAATCCTATGTACTTCTGCTACACTAAGATCCTCAGAGAAGCAACTGTACTTGCTAGTGGTTGTTGCACCTTCAGCTTTCCCATTATGAGACAGGAGACCAATTAGCACTCTTTTGTATTCTCCAAAATACATGGGTTTCATAGATCACAGCATTTTATTGCACCAGATACCAGAACCTCAGCCTTCACATTTCAGCCTGGAGAATAAGCTTTATGAAGTCACAGTAAAGACAGATGTCAGCTCTCCTTCTTACTGTAGTTGAGATTTGGAAAAAAGAGAGCTTTGTTTCAAAATGGCACCCACAGAAGAACCACAATAGACCAGGTATGTTCTTGTAGACAGATGCAGAGATAGATAAGGATGTATTAATATCAAAGAATCAAATAGATCCTCTTATGAAGTCAGTAAAGATGGCATCTGTCAGAGAAGAACTTGTGCTTTTGCACTGAAGAGATGAGTAAGGAATTTGTAGACCAGGAAAATGAGGAAGAAACAACGAGTCCAACTGGGAGCTGCTATTATGAAAACAGTCTCTTTGTGGGTCCCCAGGCAAGGTCCTAAGAACATCTGCTTTATGTCTCCTGAGCTTAACAAACACATCAGTGACACTGCCTTGCAGGCAGAAGCAGCTACGAAACCTAAAGCAAGGGGGTGGGAGAAGAGCAAAGAAGCAGCAAGAGTGAGATTGGTCCAGAAATGCCTCCCCAGTGGGAGGCCCTGAGCAGACAGCCCTGAGTGGTTTGTGCTGTCCTGAGAAAAGATCAGGTGGCCAACAGAGAAAAGGCTTTGGAGGAGGCTGTGCAGTCACATCACTGCCTCATACTCTAGAGGATGTGCCAGCCCAGCCTTCCTGGAGAAGGAGAACTGCTTCTTTCTGCAGAGAGAACAAAAACCCCTGGGCAATTTTCAAGTCTTAAGACTCTGACCCTGTCCTAGACACACCTGGAAAGTTCACAGTATCCAGGTCTTTTTAAACCTTAGCTGTTCTATGGAAACAATGATCTGTCTCATGGGTGCCACAAACAACCATGGCTTGTGTGATACAATCCTTTTTTTTCCAACCGAAGCTGGAGGACATAAATAATTTCAGCCAATGAACACCTGCCAAGTTATATCTAGTGTGGTGTTGGCACTAATCTGAACTGGTTTTTTTACTGGTGGCCTACAGGTGAAAACCTCTGAATTCCCCTATGCTGAGCTATCCGTTTGCTCGGATTCAATATTTTATGTTCCCCATGGTGTTGGTGTTCATGCAATATTTAATGGACATGTACAGTGCTTTGCAGATCACAGCACATCACATATTTCTGCAGAAATAATGTAAACCATGACCACATGAAAGATCTACTGCCATGCTTGTAAAATGCATGCTTTTATTGCATGTTAAAATGAACCCAGTGGAATTATAAAACAACATGCCTTAGTGCAGACAGGCTAAGCCAGAGTGCAGCAGCTCTAGTTTGCATGTAGTGTTTACATCTGAGCGTTGTGGAGTCACTACACCCAAAGTGGCAGGTTTTCACTTGACATTTGGCTTAAATCTTACAAGAAGGGACTTGTAAGGGGGTACAACAACATCCACTGCTTGCTCAGAAGAAAGGGGTTAGCAATGAGAGTTGTGCTATGGTTACATTTGTATCACAAACCAAGGCTGCGGTTCCCATTAAAATTAGAAGGAATTCAGCAAAAATCTCTCCAAAAGCAATTTTATGATGCTGTGATTATTCTTTCATGTTCTTATTCCCTTTGTGATTATGATCATCACTCGCTCCAGGCAGCTGAAAAAGGATTTGTTCAACATCATCTGTTGGAATCACTTTTGGAGGCAAGGCAAGACTTTGATTACCTTTTTTCATTTTATTGTACTGAAAAGCATACTCTTCTATGAAAAGTTGAAATTTTTGCCCAAATCAATTTTTTTTCCCAGCCAGACCTTTCAAAATTTTGCATCTGACCAAACCAAAGTAGCAGATTTTTCCAGTGAAATTAAAGTACAAAAGTCTGTTAGTATGTGCAAAAAGATCCCCTGCAAAATCACACCTTATTTTTTTTTCCATAGAAACCAAAAAACCCTCATAACCATCCTGGATACGTTTAATTCCGTTCTATGGGGCACAGCGAAAGAAGATCCTACTGCTTTCCCTGTATCTATGTTTGTGCTTGTTTTTGTATTTCCCTGTTTTTAATTAGCCATAAAAATTACATGTGTTTTTGTAACAAGAAGAATTTGGTTTTGGCTTCCAGAAAAGACTGTCATCAAGACTACCATTATGACTATGAAGTCCAGGGGGTAAGGAATGACAAGGAATAGAAGGGAAGAGATACAGCTCCTTTACTGTTCGTCCCAGTAAATCCACTCTTCATATTTTCCCCCAAACCAACAGAGTAGCTGTAATTGAAATTATTTTTAATTTTTCACCTTAGTTCAGTTACACCAAAAAGCTGTTTTCTTTGAAGTATTGACAGGTGCTTGCTTCAGTGAAATAGCACATTGTAGGCAGGAGGGCAACCAGGGCAGAATGAATTGCACCGCTTCTCTGATCTGAGGGGAGAAAACCCTTTCTTCCAGCAGATTTGAATCCTCTGTGGGGTAACATTTTGCTTACTGTGCTCTGTGCAGAGAAAACATGATGTAACATTAATTTTCTGTCCTGCTTTATCTGTGGGCAGATTCCCATTTTTCCAGTGCAAAGCAGCAAACAAAAGAAAAAACAGCAAATATCTAAACCCTTGGAGTTAGTTAAAAAACTTGGTGGAAAAAAGAAAGTAATCAAAATCTTCACTTCATCTCATAAAATCCTAAGACTGCTGGAAAAACACCTCACCAAACAAACCCCACTGGCTTGACAGAGTCACAGAAAGGAATGCCCACAGTATGTACACTATAATAAACCCAGGGTTTATAGAGCACAGGAACAGTTACAGCACACTTAGTGAAAATGTGTACATTGCACTAGGCCACAATATTTGCTGCTGCACATGACAGGGGACTAATCTACCTCTTGTAATAGCAAGGGCTAAACACAGAGGAAGATTTTGTCACCCAAAGCAACTGTAGTAGGTAATAACACAGTAGAAGTACGAATGCTGATGCAAATCCTAGCTGTAAAAACCTATTTGCAACAGAGAGTGAAGTACAGAAGAGCAAACAAGACCATTAAGAGGACATCATGCTAACCTTCTTCCAATCTTCTCACAAACCTTTCTCAGCCAGCTGTCTCATCTGGCAAGCACAACCAGAATTCAGCTCCTGCTTTCGGTGTGCTGACATGAGATTTTGGTTTCCTGGAAATATCTTTCTGAGGATCTGTGAAGCAAGTAAGCACATAATCCCCCAGGACCTTCCCCTGCCCAGCCCTTCAAGCAGCCTGGGCAAGGTGATGGAGTGTGTGTGAGGAGTCAGACAGCAGCTCTGTCTATTACAGAATAAACACTCTGCAGCTTTGCTGCTAGGGATCCCAGCAGCACCTGTTCTGGGAATGGCAACAGGAAGAACAAAACTGCCTTGGCAGAGTTTAGGAGTGTGTCAGTTCCCACCCACTGACAGCCAGTCCAGTGAGATAAACCTTTCATAACTTCTCAGAGAAGCTATGTCCTCAGATAGCAAGGACCCACAGAAGCATTCCCACAGGATAATGGCTATTTGATGAGTATTAGCAATGATTCCATTTGATGCTAAATAAAACTTAGACCTCTGAGGACAAACCATGGTCATACAATTGTGGAAAGCGAGATCTCTTTCCCCTTGCAGTAAAGGACCGTGTAATTATTGCAAGCACAAATTAAAATTTAAATAATTGATAATATTATTAGTAAAGAGCTATATATAGCAATGTCAAGAGGCCTAGAAAATCTTGCAGTAATTGAATTAAGCATGTCTAAGGAGCAGCACTAAGCAATCTTCCCACACACATACTGAAAACAAACAATGGCTGACCCAGAGACATCCCTAGCACAGGAGATGGTGCAGGAGAGAACAGAATAATGTTGAATAAGGAATAGGGCCACGTGGTCTGAAACTGTTCATCAGAAGAGCCACAAGCAGCTCAGCTGCATGAAGTGAAGGTAGTGATTAGTGCCATGCAAAGCAGTGGAACTGCTGAGGACTGTAATGAGAGCCAAGGACATTTTATAACATTCAGAGTGGAATGGGAATTTCAGGTATGGGTTTAAAATGAGCATAAGAACACCCCGTCCACTACTGTAGGGCTTTAATATGTGAGTAGTCAGGTAGTACTGACAACAGGCCCACAGAGCAACAAGGTAGCATTAATGACTAAATCCTTTGGAGGAAGGGAAAGCATAGCAATGAATAGAAAGAGATCATCAAAAGGATGTTGGCTCGATAAGTTTGGTAATGAGAGGTCAAACAGCAGCTGTCAAAGCAGAAAAATTCAACATGCCTCCTGTTGTTTAAAAACAGGAAAGTACTGCTGTGGCCAAAAGCTAAAAACACTCACTGACCCCCAAAGCTCTCATGTCTCTCAGAACACTCCTCCATTGTTCAGGAATTACTTCCCCTGCTTTGTATCCAACGGCTTCTTTCCTGTTTTGTAACATCAGAAGTCTGACAGTGAAAGCTTTTTCTCTTGATGCAAGGCTCTTTCCCTGTCTGGCATTCATAAGTGATTACATATGGAATGAAAGCTCTTGGGAGTGGGGAGAGGTACAAAAAAATCTCTTATTGGGGATCACCTTGAACAATTTACGTGGGAGCTTAGAGCAGTGCTGTTCAAACCCAAGCTCCTGTCACTATTAGAAAGAATTACTATTTAATGAGCTTCTGTTTTCTTTAATGGTGTGAGATTAAGGCTGCTTGCCATCAGGTGAATACTAATAGATAATTTTTAAGCAAATGAGGCCCTCATTCCCTTAATTTTAATAAATGATGGAATAAAACATGCTTTCTTATTTTCCACTTTGTTAAGCAGAAGCTTCACTGCAGACTCCAGCAATTGAAAGCATTTGGGCTTACTTTGTACCTTTCCCTTTAAGGTTTTATTTGGAGAAAAAAAAATTATGATAAAAATTGAAAAGAAACATTATGGCAAAAAGATTAACTGCACAGAAAGCTCCTTCCAGTTTAAATATTCTGCTGCAGTGTGTGAACTGAGGAAGAACAAGAGAAATCAGCCTCGCTCAAAGCAAATGTGAGGCTGACAGGTGAAGCTTGGTGGTGTGGCTTATGAGCAAGTTACTGTGAGAAAAGCTGGAGGGGAGATTTCCAGCACATTAGCTGAACCATGGGAACTGCCTGTGCTCATGCCTTCTCCAGAGGTAAATGTGTAGCTTGCCTCCAGGTGAAAATGGATCTTGCCATTTCCAACGCACAAAGAGTCACTGGCTTGAAAGAAGCACCTGAAGGCAAATAATGAGGTAAATCAGCAGAAGCTTATGAGGCATTTCTCCCAAGGCCTCCTGATGGCAGAAGGTATGAATATACTTGTTTAGAAATCTAATATGTGAAATCTAATAATCTAACGATTATTCTGAAGCAGGAACTGGACTTTAAGCACTGGATGGATGCAGAGAGGATCTCTGAAAGCCACACAGGAATTACAGCCTAGGGAAGATGGAATCAGGATGCAAAAGGGGAATAGAACATACTGAGCTGATGGATGGGACAAAAAAACTTTGCCGCAGCAGTTTGGGGAATAATGTATTTGTTGAGAACAAAGAAAACAGCATTGTAGCAAAAAAAAAAAAAAAAATAAAAAGAGAAGGGCAGAACTTAGAAGAAAACATCTCGGTTGTTAGGATGCACACGGTAGGCCATCTCTTTAAGATCTTACAGAAAAAATGTCTGCAGGTTCTGGAAGTATCCAATATCAAATTATGTCTAATTGAAGTTTAAATAAAAGGCAGGACACTGGTATTTTTCACAGTAAAGCAGAGTACTAAGGAAGGCTTAAAAGAGGGCAATTGAGAAGTCTCTGTTGGCCATCATCAGCTAGAGCTGCTGAAGAAGACACACAACAAGGGCTGGTAGATTTTGACTTGGACTGATTGAATCATATCTATCACAGTGGTCAGCCTCATTCATCTGCACAGGTACTGTAACTGAAGTTATATTTGTAGAGAAGAAAAAGAGGGAATGAAAGCCAGAATCTGCTGAAAACCCTGTGAAAGTTTGGATGGGTTAAGCAGTACTTCCATATTGTGCAATACTCCAAGCACAACTGCAATCAGCTCTTAACCACCCTAAGCCTAAATGCCATCTTAGAAAGGAGAATTTGTACAATTGCAGCTAAATTAATTGACAGAAAACATGTAATGGGATTTTTTTTTCAATTTTGCGTGTAATTTCAGTTCCCTTTAACTCATTTCTTCCTCATAGTTGTGTTATATAATCGCATTTTTCCAAAGTCAAAACAAGATGATAATTTTTAATCAGTAAAAACACTCAGATGTTTTTTCACATGCAAGTATTCCAGAAACAATAACATTTTGCTTTAAAAGCAGGAACATTCAGTGCTCTGCCTATTATTGGTGCTCAGAGTACAACAAATCATGTGTTATTCAGGATACTTACTGTCCACATAGGTGCCTGGAAAATTGCTCTGAACATTTTCTAGTGCAATTATGGACAGATTGCTTAAAGGTTGAGTCCAATAAATGGAACAGCGTTCTGACATGGTTTGTACTATTTATAAGAAATTATAAACAGCTTTAAATCCCCTCCATCTAATGGTCTAGAAAGTCTTCAGGCTATGCCATGATTATCAACAGGTAGCTACATTTTTCCTTTTACAATAAAGCTAAAAGGAACAAGGAATGAATGAATAACTAGAGAACACTTAAAATTATTGACATTTTTAATTATACAGCACTGGTTGGTAACTTACAGCCTTTTTAATTACAGGTGTTGTTTTTCTTGGTTAATTCTTCTCTGTATTAATTCTTTAATTTAGCTGACTGCTAAGCTGCATCTGCTGGCAGGCAAAAGAGGCTATACAGAGTGGGAAATAGCAGGGGGAATGGACACACAGGCTCTCCATGGGACTGCAAGCTTAAAACCTTAAAAATACCTCCAATAAAATTCAGCAGCTTTCTCTCCAATTTGCAGATTACAGAAGCCAATAGATGCAACAGAGCTACAGGACATGGATTTAGCTAGTTGATTTGAACTTGGCTTGTGTCCATATGCTTTCCTTCTCCTTCAATACTGCACAGGGGCAGCCAACACCATTTAGAAGAATTATCACACTCGGCTTTAATGACCCGCATTCTAATTTTCAGAGAGGAGTCTATTGATTCAGTTGTTACTCCAGTGGAAGATGTAATAGAAGACTTGGATGGTTTTTAGTTGAGATTTTTTTGGTGCACTTGGGATGCATTAGTATTTACTAATAAGACAAAGCCATGTAAATGCACAGGGTGTCTTTTCCCCTCAAATTCCATATGTACTTTGATATGGAAGGCTGCTTGGGTGGTGGTCTGAATGTCTGGCTTAGGTTTTCAAAAAAATACCCTTACCCTGAGATAATCTGACAAATCCTTGCCCTGTTCTCCTCACGTTTAACAGGAGACTACAGTAGTTGCCTTTATAAACACAAAAAATTAGAAGTAATGGCCATTCAGTTTTATGGTACCACAGATAACAATGAGAGGATCAGTTCAAGAGGAAGAAGCACAGAAGAGCATAACACTGCTCAGTCAATGAGCAAGTGCAGTGCAGTGAGACTCCAGCCTCATTTTTACTTACAGAGGCCTTCAGATCCGAACCCAGACCCACACAACCTGAGACACTGGGACAAAGAGTTAATCTGACACTTGACTTCTTTTTCCCCTACAGTTTTGCATTTTGTCTGAAGGTTCAGAGCTTGTCCTACTAATTTTGCTCCGTGTTTCAGAAATCCTTCACAATTTCTGCAAGCAAAACTTTACTACAGCTTTTGAAGCTTCCCTTAATTTCCAGAGCTGATCGGGAGGGAAGCTGACCCTGCAGGTATTAACTGGCAATTTGGATTAAAATGCCTCATTTAAAGAAATTACTTCATGGATGAATGGTTACCTTGCAGGAAGACAAAAATAAACTGAAGGACCATTGAGCTGGCATATGTTTGTGACCTGCAATAGAAGATCCCTGGGAATAATTGCAAAAACAGAAAGCAAAAATAAACCTCCTTTGCAAAAGCAGCAGGATGAACAACAGTAATATCTGTGATTTAATTCCAGGTTACATAGGGGCAAGAGTCTTTCCTCCTTACTGGAGAGAGCTGTGAGAGCCTGTGCTCTTATTTTAAATTCAAAGACTTCAGGAGGAAGTCTTGAGACCATTTTTACATGAAGATTAAAACTGAAGCAAAAAAAGGAATATCATTCAGATATTTTGTTTTTCCTTATTCTAACACAGTTTCCCCTTTGCACTACAAAAGTGATGTACACAATGAGGGAATGACAATAGCCAGACTATTTTTCAAGTTTACAACTTAAGTACACAAGGCACACAAAATGGAAAAGAGAATGCTTCATTTCCATTTTGAAGGATGGTCATGCAGGGACTGGAGATTCAGTGATTTGTTCAGAAAGAGCCTGTGCTATAGAGCAGGAAAATACTCCAGAAATCTCACACTCATCCTCTCTTTCTTGATGATTAATAACACTATCCTGTTAAAAATTTAAAAATTACTTTTCAAGGGCACCTGCTCAATATCCTGGCTGCCATCTATTTTTAACATGCTTGTGAAAGGAAACAGTTTCAGCACTGAAATGAGAATGAAATCCTTCACCAAGAAGGGTTGGTAGAAAGTAATTACAGAGCTATCTTTTGTTAAGATTGTCAGATCCACACTTGCAGGGCTCATGGGTCCTATAATGTCATTTTGGATCTACCTCTTACCTACTCTGCTCCCCAGAAGTAGCTTCTAAGAGAGGTGGTTGCTCAGAGATCCTATTCATGGGGAAGGATATTTTGGTATGGCATAACCCATGCGTGTGCCATCAAAAAACATGGTTAACTCTGCTGCCAAACATGTTACAGACAGTTCTGCAACTTTTGCAACAAATGCTTCTCAAAGCAGTAACTTGGCTGTAGGCACATACCTCTTTGCCCTCATAAAACAAAAATTGAAAAAGGTACCTTGCTTCTAACACAAATCTTTTTTAAAGTACGGTTTCCCATACCTGCTGAAAAGGTACCTAGTAGTTCATTTGGAAGGTCCAATCAGGTGCAGAAAACAGGAAAAAAATTTCCCAGGTTTCCCAACACAATTAATCCCTAGTGAATCCTCCTGATTAGCTTTCTTTTTGGCAGGTAATTAAGACCTTTAGCAAATTACTCATGTGCTCAGATTATAAATGTCATTTATTTTATAAGCCCTTTTTCAAAACTGGCTAATAATACTAAAGAGATGCCATGGAGAAGGTGGATGGTGAGGAGACAGTAAAAAAGAAAAAAGCTGACAGGTTCTGACGGGAAAGTGCAGGGAGTGTTACAGACTGGAAACCAAAGAGAGAGGAGGGAAAGACAGTGATCCAGGGAAAGAAAAACTGCAGAGCAAGAGAGGGATGTGGTGGAGAAGAGAGAAAACATGACATGAAAATGGAGTAAATAATAAGAAAACAAGGTTTTCCCAGTAGCCCTGCCCATACTAGCCATGAAAACAAAAGGGGTTGCTTCAAGCTCAATGACTTAACACTACTCTTTCCTGTAACCATCATGCCCATTTTAAACACAAGGCCCTATTTCCCTTTTCCCCACCTTCACCTTGACTTTTCCATCAAGTATTCCATCCAAGTGATGCTTCTCCAGTTCAGGAGTGCTTCTTTACAGCTCTCACAGAGGCCTCAGTCTCACGGCCTCTAAATACTACTGGGAGACAAATTGCAATGAGCAGGAGAGAAAGACAAGATAGAACGCAAAGGCCCATGGGTTTTTTTTCCATCCGTGTACATAATGTCTTTTTTTAATAATGCATTAATCCATTAAAAAGGGATTTAAGCAAAAGAAATGCCCTTGCTCTTTTTAAAGCAGTTTACACAACCGACTTTTTTTTTTCTCTGACCATTTCATTGCTCTGTTTATGGTTCTTTTACCACCTATAAAACACAAACTTTTTTAATAAAACACTTGAGTTCCAGAAAAAGGGTTTTTATCTCCTTAATGAATAAAATGTCTCTAATCCACTTTACAAAACTCAAAATTAAACCTATAAATGTATTGTGGGTGTTTGATGATGCTTGTCTGCTTTATTAGTCATGTAATACAGCACTGCAATGTTTTTTCACCTTGGATTTTGAAGTACTCTCCTTGAAGCTTAACTGCTTGCTGATGGGTTTGGGATTGCAGTGCTTCTCCCCCTCCTTGCTACTGCCAGACCTGCACCAAGCTGGAAGTTCTGGCAGATGGTTTGAGACCAATGTTTTCAGAAGGGAGGTATCATCAAAGCAGGGGATGTGTCTCACTGAGCATTGCTACTGTGCCCAACACCATCACAGAATATTCTGAACTGGAAGGGACCACAAGGATTGGAGCCCAATTCCTAAGTACCATAAATTTAGAGATCCTGGAGGATCCCAAAGCAGGCATGTCCTGAGCTGCAGCTCAATGTGTACAGCCAGCTTTGCACTCCACCAACCCTTGGGCTTTTCTGTGCTAAGCCATGTCACAAAACATATGTCATAAAATCTAAATCAGTGCTGACTGCCTAAAGTCCCTGAGGGCTCACCCAGCCACCACTCTGGTGTCCCAAGCTTGGCTCCTGATGGTGGCAGTGAGGAACTTGCTGGGGGATCTCTGCACTTCCCACGGGCTCCTACACCTCTCTTCAGGACAAACCAACACATTCCTCTTAAATGGCAGCAGCTTGGGTACTGTGTGTGATGTTTCTTGCATGTTTAATTTTAATTTTTCCACTCTCTAAGTCAGAGTCACTATTTTGAAATATTTTTCTTGGAAAAACATAAATAGTAAAAAATCATGATCTCTCACTTAGGTTGGAAAGATGGATCCCCACCAACCTTACATATTTTGTTTATTTTTCCCTCAGAAAACAGATGAAAGATGTGCTACAAGAAAAGAAAGACTAGCAATATTCCAGGCCAAAGCCATCTACCTGTGCCTTTGGGGAAGGTTGTATTTCAGCAGTTTTGCAGTGTGCTCCAAGTGCTCTGCGCGTGCCCATCCCTCACCTGCAGCCTGCTCCAGAACTGACCTGTGGGGGACTGCTCATCTCATGTCCACTTGCTGAGAAAAAACCCCTGTGTGCTTAGCCCCTTAGCACTTGCTGAGAAAAAACCCCTTAGCCAGGACCTAAGTAACAGGGCTCCATTATCATTGCAATGGTTTGAAAGCCAACCTGAATCCTTAAAGAAATGTTGACTCCTCTCTTGAGGTCAGAAGGAATACACAGCAAGTACCACCAAATGAATTATTAATTACTTAGGTAAAAATGAGGCCAATTCCATCCTGAACTCTACCAGGATCCCTCAAGATTCTCCATAAAGTACTGGTAAGATGCACATCTGATCTTGGAGACTTACTGAGTCAACCAAAGTGAAATTTAACTGTAAAAATATTGTTTCAATAAGAATTCCATGCTGTGAGTTGCAAAAATTGCTATTTATTTTACTGCCTACATGGAGGAGGTGCTTCTGTGATACAAAACAAACAGAAGCAACATTTTGGTCAATGAGGAAACTGCCAGGAAAACCCAAACTAAGCAAAATGGAGAAAGAGGTTTATTTTGCCAGTGCCCGTAAAACAAGCCAGGCAGTGAGGTATTCTTAAGTTTAGTTTTAGTCTTACCATGCTTTTCATCAAGCTGCCAGAGAAATCCTGAGGTTTTCTTCTCCCTGTTTGATTTATTCCCCTCTGCAGAATCACTGTGTAAACCTCCAGTTTTAGCTGCCTTGGAGACAAAGTCACAGGGCTGAGAAATGGTATATTGCCTCAGAAAGGTAGTGCATCATGAAAGCCAACGTGTCTAATACCCTGCTGAGGATGTGATTGCAGGTTACAAATGTGCAGTGATCCTGGGCCAAAGTTTACTGGCAGATGCTGCCCACAGTGAGCTCTCTCATATTTCCCTAGGGCTGATCCACAGCTTCAGCAGTGCAATACTATCCATGCACATGGAAAGAGAAGACCAGAAACCTTCTCTCGTTCTCTTCCTCCCAAATTAAAAGTCCCTCAATTTGCTACACCCTAAACTAAACTAAACTGAAGGTTTAGTACTTTTTTTATGTTTGCTGACAACAATTCCTATCTTTAGAAAACTAAAGATGAAAGGACAGTTCTGAGTGTGACAGCTGGTTGCACTCAGGCCATCCACATGCTCTTCCTACCATTTTTAAGCCTTCCTTGCTGGCTGTGAGCTTGATAAGGCACCCTCAGCTTGAGGCTGATACGTGGTAAGTGCTATACAAGCATAAAAATTATTTTATTTGGTCCAGAAAATAAGCAAGCAAATATTCTGCAAGTTAGTGGTAATTCTGCTTTGTGGAGTCATAGAAAGCTTCAAGATCCTCTGAAGGATCATAATAGTTGCAAAGAAAAGCCAGATCTTTCAGTTGGTGGTAAAATTCAACTCGGTTAAAGAAGGAGCCCAGACAACAAGTCTGAAGGAGCCCAGCCTAAGCAACAGTGCCTTCTGCAGGTCATCATCAGAGAGTTACTCTATTTTCAGGTACATCTCAGTCACTTTTTGCTGATTGTGGAGAATTATTTGCATATTCTTCAGTGTACCTATAGCAATTATTACCAGCTGCTTAGGGAGGTCAAAAAGCATCTTCCCTCCAGCTGTGAGTTGCCTTAGAGCAGACCAATATTCCAAGATGACACACTGGACACTTGGTCTGGCTGCTGTATCCTATGGAAATGACAGATTGCTAATCTGGGAAAAGGAAAATAACTTCTCACCTANAAAAACCTAATAAGACTTGATGGGGGTTTTTTTCTTACAAAGAGAAGGTTTGGCAAGGCTGCTTTCAGGACTCCCACCATTGTAAACCAACACTAAACTACACATGCTACAGGTGTTAGCACCCATAACCCAGAGAGGATTCTCTCACATGCCAGATGGGTTTGTTCAACATTCAATGAGACTGTTCTAGAAGTGTTCTGGCCATTTTGACCACATGGTTTTGCAACCTGCAATGAAAGCTCCTATCCAACAGTCCATTTGAATAATCCTTAAACATTTACCTGCATCTTTAAAAGTATAGCACAGAAAAAAAGGTACAATCTACAGTTAAATGGTACTTGTAAAGGATAAACAGTTAGTTTATCACTCTTACAATGGGAGTGATAAACCAACTGTTATTGCTTGATACTTCTTACCAGTAAAAGAAATAAGACCTCTCCTCACATTAGCTTGAGCACTTCTAATAAAACAAGTAATCAGAAGTGGATTAATCTGCTTTCACACTTGCCAAACACCCCACATATAAATCATGGATCTCCCTTAGTACATACAGCAAGAACACATGCAAATTTATAGTGACCTAATGTCACAGGATAATGATAATAATAATAACAACAGCAAAACCAACAATAATAAACAATCTCCATCAATATTAAGATGAATTCTGTGTTTTTCACAATCATTTTCCTGATCTAAGTCCTCTATTCATCAATGAAAATTTTGGCCAAAGGGATTTGATTTGGTAGTATTGGAAAAGCATTAATCATTTGGTTAATGAGTAACAGCAAACAAATTGCAGAGTATATTTTTTAAGAATTAAAATCATATAAGTAATAACCTGTAGCAACAAATATTTGTTTCAGACTAGATTGTGTAGATTTGGTAATTTACCTCCTTGCCAAGTGGTTTTTACAGTTATTTGAGCTGGAGAGACTCAAGAAAGCATTCAAACACCTATCCTGGTTCTGTTCCCACAAACTTATATTTCNTTTCAGGTACATCTCAGTCACTTTTTGCTGATTGTGGAGAATTATTTGCATATTCTTCAGTGTACCTATAGCAATTATTACCAGCTGCTTAGGGAGGTCAAAAAGCATCTTCCCTCCAGCTGTGAGTTGCCTTAGAGCAGACCAATATTCCAAGATGACACACTGGACACTTGGTCTGGCTGCTGTATCCTATGGAAATGACAGATTGCTAATCTGGGAAAAGGAAAATAACTTCTCACCTAATAAAAAGAATTGATTTTTTTTTCTTCCTCTGTAGCATGAGGTCACTGTTGATAACTTTTATTTTGCAAGAATTCTGTGTCTCTGCCCCCCATTGACATCACCTGTGCATGGGCACTGAGGCAACTACTGAAACATGTTAAGTATTAACACATAGCAAAGATTTTCAGAAAACCATCAGTGTTTTCTTAGAGGTTTAGGGAGGAAGAACTAACCAGAAGAGAACTTTAGAGATATTTCTCACTNCACTTGCCAAACACCCCACATATAAATCATGGATCTCCCTTAGTACATACAGCAAGAACACATGCAAATTTATAGTGACCTAATGACACAGGATAATGATAATAATAATAACAACAGCAAAACCAACAATAATAAACAATCTCCATCAATATTAAGATGAATTCTGTGTTTTTCACAATCATTTTCCTGATCTAAGTCCTCTATTCATCAATGAAAATTTTGGCCAAAGGGATTTGATTTGGTAGTATTGGAAAAGCATTAATCATTTGGTTAATGAGTAACAGCAAACAAATTGCAGAGTATATTTTTTAAGAATTAAAATCATATAAGTAATAACCTGTAGCAACAAATATTTGTTTCAGACTAGATTGTGTAGATTTGGTAATTTACCTCCTTGCCAAGTGGTTTTTACAGTTATTTGAGCTGGAGAGACTCAAGAAAGCATTCAAACACCTATCCTGGTTCTGTTCCCACAAACTTATATTTCATATTTTGAATTAAATCCAAAATTGCCTCCTTGGTGTTGATGGGGTAAAAATTCACTTCACTCTGTAAGATGCAGCAGCACTGCTGTGGAGAAAACAAAACAAACCCAAACCCACTCATTTGAACAGATGAGAAATGCAGCCGTCAGAGTTTCTGTAGTTTTATATGGGAAGAATTAAAAATAAGGGCATTTCTATAATAGTCACAGACATTCTTGACCACTATCTGAACAGAAAACACCAGGTAGCATTCAAGAAAGGGAGCAGTTTACCTACCATCCCCAATTCAGTTTAGAGCTACTACATGACAAGAGTTTCATTACCTCAGTTCATCACTGAAAGCACAGAAATTTCTCCCAGACATTACTACTGGGGAAGGCATTAAGATTCCAACCATATTTTGGCACAATTTGTCATGAAAAATATCAAATCTTGCCTTTGTAGAGTGGATATTTTATCATTGTGATTGGACCCAGAATTCCTGGGAAGGAGGGAGAAGGGATTCTGCCCTTTTATTAGCTCCAGATCAGTCACTTGTGATGTTGACAGCCACACCACCACCAGGGCTGTGTCTGCTGCTGAAAAGAGCTATGACTCCTTTGCCTCCTCTTTCTCCCTCCCCAGAGATAATTTTCAGAGCAGGTAGTGATGTGAATAAGGTGAATGGACAGACATTTTATGGGTGATTTGTCATAGTTATGCCAAAGCAAGGAAACATCCATCTGCAGTTAAAGAAAGGTAGGAACTTTGGGAAGAAGCTCTAACACTTCTTTCCCCTATTTGCTGCATGCATTCTACCTTTCCAGAGCAGGATTTAAAAACCATAAATATTCTTGAACTATTTGAAAACTCCTTACCTCCAGGTAATAGATTTATTCCTACTAGTGCTAAATTGGAAAGAAAAAAAAAAAAAAAGGAAGAGGTTTCAACTTTTTAAAGCAAGGGCCACATCTTTGAAGATAGTAAGCACAGCCATTAGCATCACAAATTACTGTAAATTGAGTCCTAGCTGTAATTTTCATTTCGTATAATTCTTTCTTGATAGATACTAGTTTGAATTTGATTGCTTTTGATGTGTACTAAAGCAGAGCTAAGAAAGACTAAATATGCAGCTCCCTGAAGAAAGCACACAACTGTTAGGATAGCGAATGAGTTAATTCAGATTGCAGGTATCCATCAGCTAAGAGCACACCAGGAAAGTAACAAGTCAGGATTTCTGTCTGTTCCTGATTGCACCATTGATTCCTTTTATGACTTTTTAAAGTCATTTCCAACACTAGTATTTGCTGACAATTTCTGTGTGTGCACACATGAAGAGCCACAAAGCTGGGACATCTGCAGATTAGTTTTCCATTATTGGAACTGGTAACTGACTTAGGAGATATGAAAATTGATTACATAAGAGGAAAAAATGTCAAGTTTAGCACATGACTGCCATCCTTTTCAGAACAGACCTTCTCAGAGATGCAGCTTGTTCGCTGTCTTTTAGTGTTCCAATGTGTGGAAGAATGTTACTGTGCATATGTTTTTTGTTTATTTGTTTGTATTGGTATATCCCTTTCTACCCCCATCCCCAAATTCCCTGTGGTATCACCCTAAGGAGAGAACCTTGTCAATCACCCTGATAGACTTGAAAAGAGATGTGCAGCCATTTGTCCAGGTGCTTTAGCACCCGCCTTTCCCTATTGTTGTGTTAAGCTTGGAATATACCAAGCAGGATCATGTACATAAATAATTCTAAAACATTTCAGATGCCTTTTATTGTTAGAAATATCTGTTATCTCCAGCTGAAATTCACATCCTGCTCCAAATATCTTGTGCCTTACCTCTACAGAAGAAGCAGCAAAACTTCATATTGGTGGCCTTAACAACAGACCACGGTCTGCAAGATTTTGTCCTAAGCAACAGAATGAATGCCCAAAACATCTGTTGTGATGCTTCTGCTGATCAGGCACCAGATTTTTTCATGATGTCTCATCTGTCTGGGAGTACCTGACATGAGGAAGATACCCAGAAATCCCATTTAGATGACTCAACACAACAAAAAGAAGAATCTCTGCCATCCTTGCATGGAACTGAGTAAGAACTCATTTCAGAAGGAGATATAATGGGATGTGAAAGAGGGGGAAAAGGAAGTGAAAGGAAACACAGAGTTGCAAGTGGATGATCTTTCCAGTGACACGGCCCCATACCACTTCTTGAATTCTACTGCTCCACTTTTAGGATCTGGTTCAGTGCTGCTTTCGTTGGAAAACCCTGGCAGATTCTCTTTTGTGAGGGGAGAATCTATGTGCTACACAGAAAAAAAAAAGTGGATGTGAGTAAAAAAAAAATAAAAATCAATGATTCTGCATTTAAGCATTACCATGTTTAGTCACAGGCTGAAAATATGAGCACAACCTGGATCCAATTTTTCTTTAATTCAAACCCCAGGCTTAGTTTTAGCCTGCACACAGCAGCCTTGCCTGAGTATAATTCCCCAGTATGTTTAACCTGGCAGAATGTTTTTGTTCACACTATCGTGCCATACGCTGTTGAACACCTGCTACATCCCTCTCTTGAGGGTGACTTCACTTCTGGGGTGGGTGAAGGGATTTCTCTAACCAGGGTAATCTCTAATCAGCTGTTCCTTTTTCAGAATGAAAGGTGATATATAAATGTAAATGGTATTTCCGTGCCCATCTTTCACTTTCTCTTGCAACATGGGGAAACGTGTTTTCTTACAATAGATTTCATCTAAAGCACAGAAAAAGCACTTTCTAAGACATCTTTTACCTTGCTGCTGACACATATTAGCATCTAAAGCAGAAAGCTTTCCATTATTATTTTTAAATTATGAAAACACCATTCTTTCTCCAACCTGTCACCTGCTATAGATCTTAATCAGTTTCAGTCCATTATAGAAATTCCTGCTTCAGTGAAACAAGATTTGGGAAGAATTTGTTACCCAGGGAAAAATTATTTTCTTTTCAGTAGGATCTACAGCACTAAAAAATATGGTAGCATATGCCCTTTGATATATCTTATTGAATGCTAAATGTTAGAATTGTATAGACCCCAAATTCTGGATAGTTTTCAGCTTCCCATTGAAGTTGTGCTTTGGAAATATTACTAGGGCAGGCTGCCAGATGAAAGAGTAGAAATACTCTTAAGAAAGACATTTTTTTACATCTTTTGCCTTTACAAAGTGGTTGCAGTCAAATGATGTGTGGCTGATGGTACTTAAACAAAGAAGTAGACACTGGGGAGTTTTCTTTTAGTTCTAAATCATCTTCCCTTTCCTTCTCTGGCTAGCCACAAACATAGTTATGGCAGATACACCTCTGAGACTCCCCTGACCTGTGGTCCCATTTGTGGATCATATTTCCCCCTTTTAAATGTCTTGATAATTTAAAAACACCCGACAGAAGAGCCCCCTATAGAAAATCAGGTATTTACAAAGAGGCTGGGAGTTGCTTTGCTGGGAGTTTCCTGTGAAGGCCATGGGTTCTCTTCACCCAACCTCTCCACCCAGCTTAGTCCCTTGCAATTGGCAAGACCAAATGTTTTTTTGGCAAATCTGAAACCCCAATCAGACATTCTCAGGAGAGACAAGAGGTGGCATCTCTAAGACTACAATGAATATCTGAAATCCCAATGCTTGTCGCCATGGCACAACATCAGTGGCAGGGAAAAAAATTCTTCATTGTGCCATTGGCTGGCAGAGTAATCCTAGATAAACCACATCATTTCACTCAAGTCATCTTTCTTAGGCCATGAAGTGGGCCTAATAATTCCTGTATTTGCCAGACCATTTTGAGAGTATCAGAAACAAAGATATTTATGCTCACAAATGGACTTCTGCTAAGAATCAGGGTAGAAAGGGTATGTCTATAAAGAGGCCCACATTTGCTTGCTTCCCTCTCACCAAAATTCTGGATCATGCTATGTTATTAGCAATCCAGTTCTATTTAATAGTAAAGTCCTAAAAACCAAATAAAATGACCCAAATGAACAAAACAAAAAAGCAAAACACTGATGCAGGACAGAGGAACTGGTTCCATATTTCACATCCTCTTTATTTCCCAGCTCCTTTGCTTGCCTTCTTGCAACACAGTAGAATTTGTTGCTTTTCTATAGAGCATTTTGTGTATCTTTTATCTATCACTCTGGTATGAGTTTCACACATGTAAGGCTGAATGCACTAAAAATTCCTTACTTCTGACTTATGCCAGCATGACATTCTTAGTCTCCATTCGCCTCCTGTTAGAGGTTACAAAGATGCAGACAAATAGAGACATACTGCAATTTTCTATGCTGGTGGCAAAATAGAAGCAAAACAATTTTGTTTATACACAGATTAAATGTCTCCTAAAGGATACCTTTACTCTGATGCTTCAGTGTTCTTTTAGGAGCTCTTTACTAACAGCCTGCATTGCCTTGATTGCTTGGTTGGGCTCTATTAAAAAATAAATACCTAGCTCCTGCAAAGTGGGGTTTGTATTTAACAATACTGGATTTTAATTAACTCTTCCCCTATTCCCCTTAATTTTACCTATCTTATTGTTTATCTTGATAAATTAACTGTTCTTTTCTCCACTTACATATTATCTCTCCAGTTAATCATTATTATGCACTACTTTCGACTTGTACTAAAGCTACCTTTTTGACTTCCCCTGTTACTAATTACTTTTAAACTCTCTCCTGCTGCACATTTCTTCTCCAGTAGGATCCAGTTAAACAGGCCATGTAAGCAACCAGGTACTATAACTGAAATGAGGCTGCATTCTGTCCCTGAGAGAGACAAAACACCTTCCCAAATTTCTGGTTTGACCTTTAAAAGAAAGTTTGCTGGAAAAATAAAGGCACGGGCTATGAACTGCACACAAATTTATACAGGAGATGACTTGCCTCATCTGTACAATATGGGTTCCCAGTGTGTTTGGCAGCAGCCTGAAAATGCAAAACAGGAAGAGCATCTGGACATCTTTTTAGTATCATCAGTAAAAGCACTTCTCTGCAGATGGAGAGCTCAGAGGCTCGGTCTTGGCAGGGCTGGCCTCACTCAGCAAGTGAGAGTTACCTCATCCCACAGAAATGGATTTTACTTCCTGCAGTTGGGAGAAGGGTGACACTGAGTTGTTGCAGCTCTCAGCCATGCTCTTTCTCTGCCCAAAACCACCATGAGCCTACCCACACCAAGTTCAAAGGAATGGAATGCCCTCCTCCTCTCTTTTAAAGACAGCTTCTCTGTACTAACAGCAACATTTTTTACCAACAGATTGGTGAAGTGTAGCATTTTCTCCACTCAGCTCTTCTGAGATAAAAATCCCCAAAACGTTAGTGACCTTGCTTTTCTCATGGACTAATTTCTCATGTGCATTTGTATACATTACCACCAACTACAGATATGCCTACCTTACTTCTGTTGCTTCACTTGTTGAAGTAAATTTCTAGAAGTCTTTACTTCCCACCTGTATTTTGCTACAGCCCCTAGCAAATGCACTGTACTCCTGAAAAATGGGAATGAGACCAGTAACCTTCCCGTTGCTTGACCAGGCGTGTCTGCATACTGTGTGCTTAGAGTTAGTGCAAGGGTCCCTCTTTAGGAAAGCTGAAGGCAAGTGCATACTATATTCACTTTCCCAAGCTGATGATAATGATATTGTAACTCTTGGAATTAGGTTTGTTTGTACTAGAAACAAGCGCTGTAGATTAACCATATAAACTTTGTCAGCCTGGAGAGGGGCTATTGAAAACATGCAGAAAATGACACCGCAGTTTCATGAGAGCTGATTTTCACATGTCTGGAAACAAGGCAGACAAAATTATCTGAGGTCACCTCACAGAGAAAAACAATTATCCCTCACATTAGAGAGGGTTTACTGCTTGAATCAGACTGACTCTACAGAGGGTAGAGCCACTTTCCAGTCAACTGAGCCCACAATGGCAGAAGGGAGAAGGGAAAATCAGGGAACAGCAAATACTGTCCAAGCTGTGCAGCCATTCCAGATGCAGGTTTAAAGCACAGACTACAGAAAATTACTGCAGACACATGCTCAACAGACTCCAGATACACAGGAAAAACTTTCCTAGCTCTGTCTAGTTGTGTGTATATATATATATATATATATACACATACACACAGTGTATGTACAGTATAAATACACAACAAATATATTGTAAGTGGATGTCCTGCAAGAGAAATCTGGTACCAACATTACATGAAATTTGTGAGAGTATGTCCTAGTGCTCCAAATGACAACAGAGATGTGATATTACTTGTGCCAGAGGTGCCTGCTATGAGCACCAGTAGAAGTTTCCCTGGATTCACTACTCACACAGCTGTATATACTGTTTGTGTTGCTGCAGTACTGGGAGAAACACAAGCCAGTGAATTAACATCACTCATGAGCTCTGCAGTGTCTACACTGCCTGAAGCTGCTTATTTGCAAAAATACTGGAATTTTGCCAGTTAGGCATCTGAGGTGATACCTGGTCGGCTTGCTGTGGCACTGAGCTCCTCTGCTTGGTTACCTGCTGGTAAATAGGACTTTGGGTTCTGCAGTTGTTGAACACGCTGCTGTATCAGCAGTACTAAAGACAGACAGTTTCCTGTACTGAATACATGAATAGTAAGTAGATATATTACTTCAGAACCAAATATTAGTACACCACATGCTCCAGTTTTGCCTAGATGGATTCTGGGAGTACTGAGAAAGTACTGTGCAAAATATTTGTTTCCAGTTCAGCATTTGTATTATAGAACTGTAACACCTGTCATTTTCCATGAGAGATTCTGCATCATAAAAGCTTGAAACAAACATCTAAAATGACATTACCAAAGGAAGTGAAATATCGTACTGATGCTCATCAATAGTGGTGACAAGAAAGAAGAGTGGAGAGATTTGTCTTTGCATGGACTTGAGAGCTAATCTAAGTTATAATGATTGATAGTCATCATCTGAGCACTGAGGAGCTGTGTTTGCAGAACTTAGTGGCATAAAGGGCCTCTCTATCCCTGATCTCCAATATGGATGAAAGTTACATACTACAGGAGGAGAAAAGAGGCCTCACAATAGTTAACGCATGCTAAATTTTACCCCTGTTTTATCTATGTGCATTAATAGGCATGTATTTACACTTATTACTTGCCACAGGATGATGGCCATGATTATCAGCTATCAGCCTTGTAGGTATAATATAGGAATAGAAGAGCAGAAACTGAGTTTTACCAAATTCCTCTTTAGTGAACAGGAAATTACTTTGTTTTTTCCATGGGCACAGTGACTATTGACTGAGACTGAAACCTGACCTAGACAATGCTGTTCTCCTTGAAGAATCACATCAGCACAACCCCACATTTTTAACTCCTGCAGCACAGTATTAGACATTAGTAGTTTGCAGATGTGGCATTTGTTGTTAGTTTCAAGATGCCTTGCAGAGGAATATAGATTGGGGCATTCACTGACCAGTGACAACTGGGATGAAACTGAACAAGTCAAAATGCCAGATTCTACATCTAGGATGGAGTAACTAAGTATAAATTGGGATGAGTGGCTGGAGAGCAGCCATGTAGAAAGTGACCTCAAATTCAAATATCTTCGAGATCATTACTGTTTGATCAATCAGAAGGGACTCGCATATGTGGGGATGTGAGCTGGCTGATGATCATCAAACTGACCTGAATAGAAGGAACTGAAAACATGAAAACTTCCCTTGTTTGTCCTATATCTCACTAGAGGCACAGAGAGATGATCACCAGGTATTATCAGTTGCACAATTATAAATACTATGCCCCAGCTGCAGCAGAGTGAATCAAAGATGCTCACTTAGTGGACAAGATAAGAACTGTACTTTATGCCCTTAGCAGTCCCAAATGATACTGCTCCTAAGGGTATTACTAAAACACAATTCAGAATGAAATTTCCTTGTTAGAGATGTGATTTAAAGTGATTGACTTACTATTCCTAAATGCTTAAGCAGTAAATCTCTTAAAGACACTACGAACAGCTATTATCTCTACAGCTCCACGGCACAGGGATAGAAATAGCCACCTCACCAAGGAGTGTCCCCTGTTCTGCATGACAGGCATCAAGCTTTTTGTCACAGTGATCCTGAGGAATAAGCTCTGCTCTTTCCATTTGCTTCCAAGGGTACTTGTTGCCCCTGAGGAGCAGAGAAAGGGATGTGTGGGATGTTGTCTGTAAGACACAACAGTGTGCAAGGAGTATTATGCTGCTCTCCTTATGGGACAGAACAAAACACAGCCTCTTTTCTCAAGGTTGAGCAGCAGTGTCACCTCCAGATGACATTCTGGTCAGAGGGGACAGCACAGCCCCACACCTCCCTAAGGACTAAGCCAGGACTCTTCACAGAAACAGCAGGAGCAAGAAACTCTCTTACAGAAGCAGCATTTTGACAAGTGCTGTAGCATGGCACAAGGTCAGTCATCTGTGTTAGCATGTAAGTCAAAGAGAATTTTTAATCATCTGCTCATATGTGCTGATGCCTGGGAAATTTAACAAAAACACAGAGCAGTACAATTAGCTGAGGAAAGAAAATAATGAGAGCTTAGCTGCATTTAAATGAGAGTTCAGTTGTATTTCAAGCCATGCCCATGGTGCAGGGCACCGAGCTCTGTCTCCAGCTGTTGCGAGGCTCTGCTCCAGCAGGTGTCCCTGTGACACAGGACCTGGTGTCGGGTCCTCGCAGGCAAGCAGCCCCTGGGTATCTTGTGGTATTTTCCCCTGAGTCACCCTGCTGGAACATGGGTGAAGCCATTGCAGAGCAGCTGGGAGCAGAGTGTTTTTCGCCCTCTAAAGTCTACTTTCAGTAATTGCCTCCAGGCTTGGAGCAACAAGGGCTCTTCACACTGCTTTCTCTACAGCAGAAGTACAGCCTAATAATAATAATTAGTTAACAAAAATGCTTAAATCATCTACCTGCAAAATATGTGCCACAGTAACACATTTAACTGGAATGATAGTGCCTGGGTAATGCTTATGTCCAGTGGGGCGCCCCACAATTCCTATTCTCCTGTTTGGTAAGGAAAGCTGCTTGGAAAGGACCTGGCTGCTCTGGTCCAGGGAGCTGTTCCATGCAGGCCCTCTGTGCCTCACCCAGCAGCAGACAAATTACAAAATTCTGAAGCCATTGAATTCTCTCATCGTCTCCAAGTGTATTCCAACTAAATCAGAAAAAAACCTGCAGTTGCTGAGTCCATAATTTGTACATGTACACCAGCCTGCTTCTTGTTTGGAGTAGCTGCCTCCTTTCTGGCTAGTCACTAAGTGTATTTCATCAGCAAAGCAGCAGCGAATAGAGCTCATGAAGTTGGGCATATATCCATGGTCAGGCTGCAAACATCAGGACCAGGCAGGCTGGATGTCTCTTCTTGGCCGCTGTTTCCTGATCTGTTGATTCAGGAACAGCAAGCCCTGCCTTCCTGCAGGCTGGAAGGCTGGATTTGGGCACAGACGGTGCATAAAGCAGGCTGAGATGGATGCTGCCTCTGGAGCTGCTCGCTGCCAGCACTGATGGGATGCTGCCTCAGCAAGTACAAGCAATGGCATGGGAACCATAATGTGCCAAGTTCTGGCCGCAGCAAATTGGCTGTGAGTGCCCCAAACACAGGGATCTAAAGAAATGGTAAGCAGTCTGTTCTTAATAGATGTGACATGCTTATTTCTTTAGTGTTGAGGAAGAAATCTCACAGATAGAGAAACAAACTGGGAACAACAACAAAAGCAACATGGGAAAAGGAATCAGGAATGTAAGGCTAAATGCAGATCAACCCATCCGTACAAGCTCTTGGACCTCAGCTGCTGGAATACCCATATGCCTAATGATGGTGATTTATGCCAACTGAAGTATTGGCCCATGGTACTGAAGAGTGCTAGGTAAAATAATGAAATGCAGACGTTTAACCTAGCATTTTTTTCAGATAAGTTAAAGAATTTAATCTAACCAGAGCTGGACGTTCACCCAATTTTAACATTCAGATTTAATACAAACAGACAGTTGCTGAAAACCAGCTATACTCAAGGGACTCCATCTTGCCCTGATTCCCCTTCCTCCTTTGGGTTGATAACACAAGGTTTAATATATTTCCTTGGAAAGAACCATTTTAAGGTCCCAGGTTGCAGGATTCTGTGGTCACAGGATGAGGGGTTCCTATGCTTGTCACTAGGCCTGGTGCCATGTGACCCAATGAAATGAGAAAATTCTTTAGTTGTCTGAGCTGCCGTGCAGTATTCTTTGTGAACTCTGACAAGCACCCACAAGAGAAGTAAAAGGGAAGGTTTTGCTGTCTGCCTCAGGCACTTCACAGCCACTGGCAAATTGCAGCAATCATCAGCTCCTACTTTATTGGTATTCAGGACCTGTCACCATTCCCCCAGCCTCTAATGCAGGATACAATCTGCCATTTAGCCACCACAGTGGAGCATGTTTCTCAAGCCATTACAGTGAGCTCTGAAGGCAAAGGGAAAGTCGCCTCATGAATACTAACACAGCTCTGTCATATTGACCTGTCTGTGTTCCTGTAACCCAAGAAGAAAAAAACCCTCACCCTCCAGGCATCTATTCACCATGTCACGTTTTCTTTTTGAAAGCTTTTCAAGGTAAGACATCCAATTTACTGCCACTTCTTTCTCTGTAACCTGATAAGAACGGATAAAATTACCAGGCACAAAGGCTCTCATGAAATATTCCTATTTCTCAGCACACACAGGAGTTATGCAAGAACAAACAGTTCCCGGCGAAAGTGTCACATTGTGGGGGACATCACGATTGTTTGGGAAGCAATGAAAAAAGGAGAGCTGCATTTGATAAAACCACCATACCTCATGCAGTAAAGGGCTCTACAGGAATCTGGTCAAAGCCACCTGCACCTGGATTCACAACGTTCTGTCAGTCTAAATTTAAGCAGATAGAGTATTTTTTCCTTCAAAGACATCAAAGCAGTTGGCAGAGCACTAGCTGTCACAATAGTCCTAGGAAAAATGCATTATCTCCACCTTAACACAGTGAGAAACTGTGGTAATGAAAGGTTCAAGCTATCAAAGAGTGAGGGTGGAAGGCATAAAGCTGGTATCCTGAATCTGTCCTTTTCTGCCCTCTAAAGTATTTTTTTTCTTTTTTAACTAATTTTTGAACACAGTAACTCCTTCCATGCCTGGGGACTCTAAAAAAGTCTGTTCTTAAGTGTGTCTACATTTGCTACTCGGAAGCTGGGAGCATCAAATGTTCAGCAAAACACAACATGAAAGGCAAAATATTTCCCATGCTCAGTTGCAGTGGGCACAAATAATGGTTGCAGGGAGACATATTTTAGACAAAGTGTTGGATTTGAATTATTTTTTTACCCAAAATTTTAAGTAAAATTCTGGATGCTTTCCAGAAGTCATCTTGAAAAGATGACTTTTCAAGTAAGTCATCACGTTCCAAGGGCTGTGATGCTGGAACCTGGGATACCTGAATTTCCTTCTCACATGGTCCTCACAGCCCAAAGGTGGGGCTCTGTTGTGAAGCTGAGTTCAGGAGTGTAATTCCAAAGAAATTCCATTTTTCCTTTGACTGTTGGGGGTGGTTTGTGTCCCCAGAGCTCAGCACGCCTACAGAAGGTCACAGGTGAGAACTGGCAGAAGAGTGTAGGTCAGCTTCGGTTTAATTATAATGTCATACTCATAAGCCATAATATATGCTGGATTCTGAAGGTCTTTTTAGCACAGGGGATATTATTTATATGGTTTTGCTGATGAAGTTGCATAGAAAGCATGCCTGAAAATTAAATGCATTGGCAATGTTAATAAAATTATTACTTTTGGTTTTCCCACAACTGGTTAAGATTTGATATTGGTTTTCCTGCCGACATATAACTTACTTTATGCACACTGCTTTAAATCAGCTTGGTTAAGATGAAAGACAGGCTTTAAACTGAGCCCAACTTCATGTATGGTTCCTGGCAAAAAACCCCAAACTTCTGCTTGCTCTAGCTATATAGGCTGACCCAGGTTTGAACACTCCTGAGCAGTTTGGTCATCAGTGAAAGAAAAAGAGCAGCTATGAACTCTGAATCATTTCTTCAAAATTTGGATGTGAGACCCTTATTCAGATCCATCTCTAATTCCTGAATATGGCTTGATATATCCTCACACTGAAATGCATAGTAAATACTAAATTAATTTTAGAACTCATTAAAGTCTTTTTAAAAAGAATTGAGAAAAGTCATGTTTTTAAAAAGGACAAGATGGGCATCAGTCTGTGTTGGAATTGCTCTCCTAAGCAAGCTTGGTGTGACTTTCCAAAGGCATCCTCCTGTTTCCAGGCAACCAGGGCTGTGCTCCTGCCTCTTAAATTGTAACCATCATTGCACTTTGCTTATTAATTCTTCAGCAAATGGAGGAAAGTTTCCATTTCTTTTGATGGCTAATGTATTTTATGGTTCATGAAACAGCCCTGGATTTGGTAGTTTCTATTTAGAAGCAGCTCAGACTAAAGTGAAAGAGCCATCCAGGACTTGGAGGTCATAGCAGGATAACAAAGTTCTGCCTGCTGCAATTATGAGAGCTGGGAAAACATTTTCAGATTATTTTTTTTTCCATGAAGAAAAAGCATGTCCAAGTATTTGGATTGACTGAACAGCTTTGCTTTAATCAGATGGCTTCTGGAAGAAACTCTACTGGGAAAAAAAATCCACACCACTTTGAAATGCAGACATCTAGTTTGATGCCTCCAAGATGAGAGGTTTAATTCTTTCTCTATCTTAAAGCATTTCCTGCTTTGAAGGTAACAGAAATTGTAGCTCAAATTTGGCAATGATTTAATTTGAAGAAAATGCTTAACTCATTCTGAAATGTTTATACATACATATATTATTTAATATTAATTTAAAGACAGCAAGAGAGAGCAAATTTGGCTCTTACACAAAACTCTATCATTCCCATACTGGAAACACTCTTCCACTTTTATTTTAGGCAATTAATTTTTGCTTTCTTCTCATAACAACACCATTGCCCTGCATGAAATAAGGTAATTTGAATAAAGAAGTACCATTATTTTGTAGGAGGGAAGGAAGGAGGCCAACATTTCAAACAGATGCCCAGATACCCCATTTAGATGATCTATTAAGGTACTTTCAATTTTGCAATACAGCAGCTAAGAGCTAAGTGACTTCATTACAGCTCAGCATTATGACTAACTGGAATAGGGACCAAGTCTCCAGAGCCCCCTTTGGAGCCTATAAGGTGTTGTGCAAAACTTACCTTAGAAATCACCTATTTTTATTTATCAGGATGCATAAAGACTTCAATTTTTATTGCAATTTGGGAGCAATGCAGAATATTTTACGATCAAAACTAAAACTGCATGTTTGCTTACAATCACAGCTTCTTTGTGCTTTATTTCATTAAATAACCTCGATTTTCAGGGAAGGGAACAGAGGGCAAACCATACTGCACACAGTGATTTTTTTGATGGTTTTATAACCTTGGAATGATTGAGAGCTATAGAAAGAAGTTGCACAAAAACTTGGAGCAAGCAAATACATTTTAAGTTCTGTGTCTCAGTTGGCTCCACCCCTTGCTCACAAGCAAGGAAGATTCAAGGAGCACACTGAGAAGGTGCAGCTCAGGACAGCACCTGCTAATTGATGATACCAGTTTTCAGCAGACTTTAAATCCATGGAGAGAGAAATGTAAACGGAATAACAAAGAATAAATGTAGAACCGACTCATCATCTGAGGTAAATCAGAGTATTCCTACTGAAGTAGAGTACATACATGACTTATGCCTTGCAAAATTTCTGATGTGGAAACATAGTCTCAAGGAGCTAAATGTTCTGAGAGAACACTTGCTGAAGAAATTTACAGCAGGAAAAGACATTCTGTTTTAATCTAATACAAAGATCCAGTTAAACCATTTTTCAGTGACATTTCAGTTTTATAATTACTGAGTTGTGCTTTGCACGTGCTTACATGAAAAATAAAATAAAAGCTAATTTTAGAGTCCTCAATCAAGCCTGCAGTTACTCCTAAATCTTGATGAGCGGCTCCAGTTATTATCTTCTATTTTTAAAATATTTTGATTGATTTTCCTGTTCTGAAGAACTAAACTGTAAATCATTTCTGCTGCTTACAAAGATTTTTCTTTTAATCAGGAAGAAACAAATGAGCTCTAATACAAAAACAGAGTAAGAGAAAAAAATCACTGAATAAGACCCAAGTTCTCCCAGTTACTGGAAATTTCTGCCTGGAGAAAGCAGTCCACATTGTCAAATTGCTCAATATGGATCTTTTTCTGAAATAATGCTACTTCTCCAACACTGCTCACTCATACTCTTGTAGGCTATCATATCTGTCACAGTAATAGCTGATAGCCGTGGCCAGCAAGGCACATGGAGCTGGTGCTAAGGCGTATTTATCCCTCTCATGGCCACCACATGGATATGAGCCTGGGACCTGCAGAACAGCCCCCTGCAGTACTGGGCGTCCCAGCAGAACTGGGCCTGTCCTGTGCAGTAGCTGTGGGACTGCTGTGCCCTGCTGAGAATAGCCCCAGTGAACACTGACCCATCTGCATGCAGGAACAAACATGGCAGGAAATGGTTTTACACTCCCTGAAGTCCTTGTTTGGTTCCTCAGTGAAAACCAGCAGTGAAGAGGGTGCTGGGGGTCGTAATGACCTTGGCCACAGGAGTGATGGAAGACAAATCACATCTCCAGGGTGAAGCAGGTGGTGCTCCCCAGCTGGGCCAGCTGAGAGGCTCCCGCCAGACCTGCTCTGGCTGCTCCTCAACACACATATTTTGAGGGACAACAAGGGTGGAAGGAAGACAGGCACCTCCAGGAAGGAGCTCAAGGGTAGAAGCTGTCTGGGATCATGTGAGTTGAGGATGCTGCTGAGGATATTTCCCTCTCAGGCTGATTTTTTTTTTTTTTAAAAACACTGCTACCAGCTGTTTAACACTTCCTAGGCTTTGCACAGGTGCCAGGCAGAGACCCGCTACTTTAGCTGCAGTCTCTGTCACCATCCACTAGCACAGCCTCCTATTTTTTTATTCTAGCCAATAGAACAAAAAGTTGCTTGCAAGAGAAAGGTAAATATTACTAAATCAGGTCATCCTTAATGCTAATGTCTCCATGGAGCATTACAGAAGTTTTGGCTGCCACCTTGCAGTCAGACACTTTCTGGGAGGATGAGGAAGGCTTTAGGCTCTTCCTTGCTCTGTTGTGGAACGCATTGTCCTGGTACGACCCAGTGCTTGTAGTGGGAGAGACCAAAGGAAAAAATACATAAATCACTGAGCACTGGGCTTTCCCCTGTACCAAGGGGGCACCTTCCACATCTGCCATGGCAGGGGCAGTGCCATACACCTTACACTGTTCCCCTCCCACATTTTCCATGGCACGGAGGCTTTTCTGGCCTTATGTCATCAAAGGATTATAGATTTGGGCCCTATATTTTTTAGCAAGTCCTAAAAGCACAGAAATCTTTAGCTGCCTGTCATCACTAGAAAGCTTAAGTGTCCCTACAGTGCTTCAGGCTGGCAGGAAGGAGTCACAACCTGCCCTTTCCCCCTGAAACCCCATTAAGCTGAAACACTGAAGCTAGTTTTCATCTCATTTTGAGATTTTCACTTGGGCTATTTCAATTTGTAAACCTCCAATTTTTGAAAAAATTACCTATAAGTCCACATTCCCTTTTCACTGAACATTGTCTCATTCAGCTGAACACCTGACAGANTTTTTTTTTTTTTTTAAAACACTGCTACCAGCTGTTTAACACTTCCTAGGCTTTGCACAGGTGCCAGGCAGAGACCCGCTACTTTAGCTGCAGTCTGTTAAATACTATTTACTTTTTGGCTTTCTACTTTGCCTAGTTTATTCCAACCTATGGAGCCTCAAGGACATAAAACATCATAAAAATAAACAGCACCAGTAGCAAACCTGTCATTCTTAAGCAGAACGTTCACCTCATTAAACTACAGAATTTCCAAAACCACTGAAATGCAATTTTTATACAAAGAGCAGGACCTTCTCCATTAATGAAAAGGAATGTGGAGAACCTTCTCTCCTAGATCATTAATGTCAGTCAATCTGCCATGGATTTGCATCAGAGACAATGAGAAAAAAATATGACCTCTTACTGGGCAAATCTGATCAGTGCAAGAACACAGTTCTGGGACACTCACACCTCCTGCAGCAAATCAGGTTATGCATTGCTGGAACGCGTAACCAGCATGATCACAGCAAGGATGACAGGGCTTTGCAGGGCTGACAGTGGGAACAGAGGCACATTAGTGTTTCCATGTGTTGGACCATTATTTGCTCTAAGTCTCAGAAAATGGGGATACAGGAGTAATGTGCACAAGTTAACTACGTGGAACCAGTAGAACAGAAGATGCTTGCCTTCTCCTCCTCTGGCTAAGCTGTACAGCTGTGAATTGATAATGAAGCCCTTAAAATTGAAAAGCAGTTGGATTTGATTCTGGAACAATCCCCATACTCAGCAGCATTCCATCACCTTGCCTGTAAGTAGGAGGTAGATAAAAAAACCCAGAAAAATCTTGGGACTGAATGCAAAGGGGTAGAGCTGGCTGGCTTACATCAATGGATGGAGAGCCATCTGAGGGAACAGCTTCTTTTCCTTGGAGTCAGTGTGGTTTTGCAATCTGTTAGTGTGCCTGCATGTGCCAAAATGCTCTGTTAATGTTACTCCAAACAGGATACACATTGCCTGAAAATTCAGCCTCGTGCAAGATCACTGTCCTACGTGCTTGTGCTTGAGTCACAGAGGAAGAGAATGATGCTCTTTGGGTGGCAGCATCCCAAATGAGCTCCCCAAGCTCACCATAACAAACAAACGTGCCTATTGAGGATTGGCTCCTGTCATTAAAATTGCAGGCATGCTCTGGGTTCATCCTTAACTGCTTGTTGCTTCCTGATGATTCCTTGTGTGAGACAAGCTCCAATCCGTGTTGCAGCATGAATCATAATTCACTGTGCACTTTATCTTCTGAGGCTTGTTTTTTTTAATTCCACACATCCTTGCTTTTACTCTCTTCTAGAGGTTTAAGGGCTTTTCATTCCTTAGGGTTGAAGATGAAGGTCTGAACCCGCAAACCCATTGCAGACATCGAAAGTTCAACAGCAAGAAATTAAATACAACTTATTTTACCTATTCATAAATTTAAATTCATTCAGCTTCCTTCATAAAACAAGCTGAGCAAAGAGCCAAGCAACAGCCATTGAAAAATACCTTAATTTGTGATAATGTGAAAAATATAATGAGCTGTAGAAACTGTGCCTGAAGTTCTCTGGGACTAGGATCATACAGCATTGTGTCCCTCCCAAAATGCTAAATAGTGAGGCTGAAGACTGTGTGTTTTTCCCTATGTACAACTGATCATCTTCTTAGTCCTTCTGGAACCAGAAAGTGACTTGAGAAACCACTAGTAGTTAACAGTTATATCCAAGAGTGTCAGACCCTTGACCTGGAGTAGTAAATAACATAAAGAAGACATCTCTGTGTCAAGATTCCCTCATGATAACACAAGGACAACCTGCATGAATTTAATTTTTCTCTTGAGCATTAGGGCACTAGCTCTTGCTGAAGTTGCTGGTGTTCCTACACCTTGCAGACTTGCTCAAGGTTAGGTTTCATCTCCTACTGCTGGCACAATCTCTTCTGTCCCTATTGGCTCTATTTCCATCTCCTCTTTTGCTCGAACTGCAGCCTCTTGTACTCTGACACTACAGACTCAGCTTTCTCACCCACCACTGTATTTTCCTACTCCTTTTTTTAGAAGTTAGAAGGATGATGTTGAATGATGCTGCTCTTTGACTCTGAAGCAAGAATTATCCCATTTAGTGTCTCACAGTGGCTCTCTGACTTTGTTTGAGACTGGTCTTCGGACTCCTACAGGAACTTGCCCTTGTTATTTTCTACATCTTTCCTGTCTCCTCAGTGTGCTGCATGGGAAACCTGGAAAAGTTTCTTCCACCTGGGAAAACACTCAGCTTCCTGGGCAAGACACCACAAGTCTGTGAACTTAACACTGAGGGCCTGCTTTATTGACAATGCATAGACTTTCTCTCTTGGTCCTTTACTATGCCCCACATTTTGCCACATTCTGAGGAAGAGAATTCTCTCTATATCCAAAGTTCCCATATGACAATTACATGGCTGTCCCATCCCTCCCTTTCTGCAGTGACAGAAATGCTGCCTCTGGTCACCTTGTGTCCTTTACATGGCCCCATGTCCCTGCTGACTCTGTGTGCAAAGAGAAAGGCACATTCCTGCAGCTCTATCCCTTTAGAAGCCAGCACGTGCGTGCAGAGAGAAGGGCTGGAAGCCCACTGAGCCAAACTACCTTTCCCCACTGCCACAACCACATGTGTTCCTTCTTGAGTCACAAGACAAGTGAAAAGAGAACAATAACCTCAACTCTTTCTCAGGCTGCCTGACTGAAATATGTGATTTGAGGTTGAGAAGGACCCTCAAGATTTGGGACAGGTTTTCTCAGGGCACCTCATCGGTTTGCAAGAAATGACTCTAATATCATTCAGTGAGGTAAAAATGCAGAGAAAAAAATATCAAAAAAGTCAACTTTACTCTGGACCTGCACGATGTGCACCCCTGACTGTAATTAAAAGCAGCAGCTGATGCCTTCTGCCCACACATCTAACAGCATCTATCCCCAAAACCACACACAGCCCTGCAGCCTCAGAGCAGGGCTTGCAGCCCAGATGGCTGCTCTGCTCACAGCCTCAGGGAAGTGCCAAACCCATATTTGACTTAGACCTGTCGATTTACATTAAACACCTCAAGAGGAACATGGTTAATGGCGAAAAAAGAAATAGAGCCAGAAAACAGCTGAGAGAGCAAATGAGAACAAGCTCAAAACACGAGAAGCAGAGTTAAACCAGGACAGACAGAAATGGAGAGGAAGGAGGTAACAGCCAGGACACCTGACCAGAGTGCCAACAGGCAAGGCAGGGACGGCACCTGAGAGCAGCAGCACTTGCAGTTCCCACAAGTGGAAGAGGACAGCTGAAGTACATGACCAGGGGCTGGCTGAGAAACTCCTCTGCTCAAATTACTTTCTTCCTCTGTAGTTCTCTTCCAATTATCGTGTGAGTGCAGAGCTCTTTGTTACAACAGGCTGGTAATACCACCACATATCCTTCCTCACCCAATGTCCACTTAGCCTCATCACCTCTAGGCCACAATCTATTGACTTGATGCAGGGTCAGGTCTTACAGCTCTCTGCAATTGATGAGCTCCAGTCAGCTGCATAATTTGAACTAAAGATTTCGCCTTTTTACATGTAAATATTCCAGCAAACCAATTCCCTGTTCTAGTCTGAGGATTAGAGTTTGTATGGTCAGCATCTGGGACTACAAGTAGCATAAAGAAACCTATCACCAATTACAAGAAATACTGAGAAAGAGTGCTATACAATGATCAAGGGTAAGAAAGAAGGGCAGAATATACCTGCTAATAGAGGAATAGTTACAAGACATTATGCTCCTGCTGTGGTCACTTTACATTTTGCATAGGTGGTGAAAATCCCATTTTTCAAGGAACAATAATTTTTTTGCTGAGTTTTGTCAAGTTCAGCCATTATTTTACAGTGCTCTGAGGTGCGTATGTGACAATAGCCACTATCTAAAACATAACATAACAAAACATAACATTTCTTATTAAGTATTACAGTGAAGTAAGTAGAAGGGAGGTAATAAATATGATATACATATGGGGAGTAAAAGCAGAAACCAAGAAAAGCAGGAGGAGGGAAAACATAGCTCCAAAGATATCAGTTTTGAAAGCTTGCTTACTTTCTCTCTGTGCCTCTGAGATGCTGGGATTTGTTTGGGTACCCCTCAGTGTTGTGCCAAGCTCAGCTAAAATAGATCCCATTCCTTCCTGTCTATGCCTTAGTCCTGATCCCCAGGCAGTTTTTCAGCAAGCCACGCAGCTCACCAACAAACCTGACACTGCCAGGGCATTTGAAAACCTACCCACTGTACAACAAATAGCTGTTCTGCTTCCAGAAAGGCCAAACAGGCCTGTGATTGCAATTGTTATGCAATTACCGTGATTGCAGCTTTGCTGGACATTTTGCTGAAATGTCTCTGATAATCAGTGAGAAACAGAACTGACTTTTCACGAGTGCCAATATCATCCATTTAGGACTTACAGTCTGTCTCTATCAACAAGGCAGGTGACGTTCTGTGCTCATATTCTGCCACCTGTGGTATTAGTTCATTCCCAGTCTGAACCACAAAGACAAATCCGTTCCAACAACGCTGTAGAGCAACCAAATCTTTAAGGAAGAAATAGCCTGGCTGTAGGCCAGACTCCTCTAATTAGCCTGTACAGAGCTAAAAAAGCCACCTAATTAGACACATGGCAAAACTAAAGCTCACACTGCTCAACACCACACAAAAAACTCCATCCTTCTCTGCTTACACTCAGCACATTCATAAAAGATGCAAAATATATTCAGCTTCAAAATACAAGTGGAAAATCTATGGAAGGCATGTAGGTATTTGAAAGATGTATGTAAAAGAAGAAGGGAGAGAGAGGGGTTTGTCACATCCTTGGGAGTCTCCCTTTAGCAAGCGCTTTGCGAAATGTCTCTGCATGTTTGGCTGCTGTTGTGCTCGAGGGGTGGGGAGAAAACACACAGTCCCTGGTAGTCCACCTGCTTCCTTTTAGGCCCTGCTGCCTCAGGCTCTGGGATTGGTAATTGCTTTATGCAGTCAGCACCAGTTGTTGCCTGTTTCATGGTTTTCTCCTTCATGACTGGTGATTTGTACCTGTCAACATAATGGCATCAGCAGGTGCAGCCACGGTGGGTGCCAAACTGAACCTGGAACTGTGACAATGATTCCAGCAGCTCATTTCAGGGACTCGATAGTCTCATTCTTTCTAACTGCTCTGAAAATGTGCCCTGTTCCCAAACAGAACAAATCTACTGTAGTGAAAGTTTTTATGCACTGATTATGACATATACATTTCTTCCTTAACCATCAATAACCCTTCTAGGGGTCCTAAAGACCTCAGCAGAGGAAGATCCATACCAATCAACTATTGAGATGGATACCTTCATCAAGGGCATTGGTAAAAACTTAATCTTTAATACTTAAAGATGAAGTATATACTTATTTTCATTTGAAATTCAAGCCAAGATTGGAATCAAGGTTTCAAATGCTTAAAGGATAGTGGTCACCACACTCTAGTGCTTCTTCCCATCACAATACACAGTGCAATTCTTACACTAGTGAAAAGTTTCACTATTTTGCACTTCAGATGTCCACCTGGTCATGCACATATGATGTAAGGAAGAAGAAATATAGTAGCATTCATGTATAGTTCTCAAACATCTATGGGAATATATTATTAAAAGTCCACAAAAAATACAACATAATGAGCTTTCTCATTTTCACAAATGCTAATGATCTGGATATTTGACTCTTTTTCTCCTATTTTATTCCACTTGAAGCCTTTGTAAATATTTTTATTTAAACTTTCATTGTCACCCTATCATTAAAACCTTGCAAAAACATCAGAAAAACCAAAAAAGCAAGCTGAAATTCCAAACTAGCAGCCAGACTGCAGGAGACAAATCTGTTGAGTGAACACCAATTATTTTGCAACTTGCAACAAAATTTCTCAAGAATGTGAAAACACTATGCTAAACAGTATAATTGCTCAAGGTTTTCTGGTTATATGCACTAGACAAACCCCATTATGTCTCATGCAGAGTACTCAGCCATCTATTTCTAGTGTGTTCTTCAGTGTCATTGCTCTCTACAGCACTGAAAATGTGGCAATCCAGAAGTGATGCAAATGCCTTTTGCACAAGGATGAATTTTACCTAAGATAAGGAAAAATGGCATGCCGTAACCACTTGAATTATAATTTCCAGAAGCTTTGACATATCACAAGAGGCAATGCAAAGCAGGAGCCCTGAGGTTTTTCATTTCTCTAGCATCTGCAGCATGTCATGGTGATACAACAAAGTTCATGCTGCTAAAGAAAATTCCAAAAAAAGCCTCTGCCTTTATTAATCTCTTAAGCTTCCCAAATTTGTCTACTCCTACTCCTTTATTATAGCACTTTAATATTTGCCTCTGCTCATATTCTAAAGCCTCTTGGAAAGGTGGAATCTATTTCACATTGTCTAGATCCAAGGTAGCTGTGAAGAAGTAAAATTGGCTACTGCCAAATACAGACGGAACTGTTTCAAAGTCTGAGGATTATGTGCTTTTTTTTCTCTTGAAACACTTAACAGTGTAGCTAGTAGTGACATTTGGGATGGCAATGTAAGAAATGTAACAACAGCAACCACATTTTGTGGGTTAGAGGATTTGAAACAAGCATTTTGGAGTATTAAGAGATTACTGATCACAGAGAAGAAGGCCCATCCCACTGTCTCCTCCATATTAGCTCTTTCCTTCTCACTTGACATGTTCCAGGATGTGGGATCTGGTAGGACACTAGTTCTTTGACTGCAGAAATTACTACTGAAAATCTTTGTTGTGCTTGAACCAAATTCAATCACAGTGATTAAACTTAAAATTAGACATTGTTTACAGTTTTATATATCTGGATACTTTATTTTCTAAACCATTTTGGAACTTTGTGCCTAGGCTTCCAGTTTGTCAGCTCTAGTAATATCACTGGATTTACTTTAACTCACACCATGAGAAAAACTGTGGCAGAAATACCAGCCTACAGCCTCTGTAAGTCTCCAACTGGCTTCACCTATTGACTCATAAACACATATACACTGACTATTTTCCATGCACCACCAAATGGAATGTCATGAAACCCTTGCCCCTTATTCTCAGTGTTTCTGAAGCACAGTGCCACAGGAAAATTCCACTGTCTCAGAGTTTTGCTGCTCATCCCAGACAAGTTATTTACCTACTGGCAGGCTTGGGAGGGCAGCTATTTTCTTAGATAGGACACAGACATATGACACCTTTTCAAAAGAAGATGCAGTCAGAATACAATCATGATTACTTTCCTTTAATAACATGTATTTTTTAGCTGGTGTAAAGCAACAGGGTAGCTCCAGGATTCATCAAAGGCCTTTTTACAGTGCATTTTCACTGAACTCTGATTCTTTTTCAAGAGGCTCCCCTATGAATGCTGCATGAAAGCTAGAAGAGAAAGACAAGGCTGATACAACTCCTTTTTTCCTTTTTCTCTGCTTAGCACAGAATCTCTAATCACACTTTCTAAACATCTGTGGCTGAATTTACTGTTACTAAAAAAGCAACAGTAATGAAAAGAGCCATAGCCAAAGTGTGTGGGATATGTCTATGTAAGGTCCTGTTGCACTTGGCCTTATTTGACTTACCACAATTCTTGATTTCTGCTGCCTAATGAGAATTCCATGGCTTACTGTTCCAAAGCTCTTGACACAATCATACGGAAGGACTTTGTCATCCTACTGATAATCTTTTGGCTGTTGTTATACAACTGCTCTGTGTTAACTTTGAGAACTTGCTCTTTGAAATCACATAATTATTTTGGGCTTGGGGTTTCTTGTTCTTGTTTTCTGCATTTGCTCAGCTTCTGTCCCAGGTGTGTTCTAGTCCCTGACTGATGTTCTATGGTCATGATGTTCTATGACAACAGACACTGTTGTCAGCAGATATGAACCTCCCGTGTTCTTCAGCTGCTCCCATTCAGACGACAAAGACTTCAGCAGAGGAATTCAAGGGTCTTGTCCCATATCCTACTTAATGCCACTAAAATGGAAATGTTTCTGACTCCTATAGTTCAGCATTCCAACCTCTGCCCAAGACAGACATGTTGATTAGATCTATTTAAGAGCTTCTTCATTTCAAACGATCTTAATTCATCAGCTGTCTCAATTATGTGTTCCACTTCAATAGCCTTTGAGTGAACTGTTTCTTTGTGTGGCACTGAGGGTTGGGACTCAGACAGAGGCTTGCCCTAGAAGACAATCAGTAAGTGTCACTGCCAATTCCACTGGCAGTGGCAAAGTAAAGAGGGGAAGGAAGCATGAAACATGCAGCCTCCAAGTGCATTAGAGTCCCCACTCCTGTCATTGTCTTGTCCCATTTGCTCATACATTCACACCTCCTCATTGCTCTCAGTTGCAAAACTGAGGAGACAGAGTGGTAGAAGAATAGGTCTGCTCCACTTCCTTACACTTGGAAAACCATAAACCCACGATGGTTACTAAGGCATTTAAAATTAATACAACTAAATATACTTGGTTGAGTTAAGGTGGCTATGCAACTTAGTAAATAAATTTATTTAAAAAAGGCACCCACTTTCTTTGTGTGACTGATCTGCAAATATTGTGGCAGTAGACCTCAAAGCTGCAGCTTCAATAAAAGCCAAGTGTTGCCCTTTTTTCACACTAGAACATTGAACTGTCAACAGAAAGAGTGATCTGAGTTCTAGAAAAGATTCTCAGTGGTGCAGCTTTCCCTGCAAATGAGTTCTGTCAAGGATAGTGTAAGGGCCACTCTGGCATGTGAAGTTTTCTTTCCATTACTTCAAATTGTTGTAAATCATTAACTGTCCCTGAAATGTTGCTACAGTTGCTAGGCAGAGGCAGCTAATTTATAAAACTTTCATGTGGCAAGGAAATCCAGATTTAGGCATTTAGAAAAAAAACCCATTTAGAGCAAAGAGGGTGGGATGTAAGGAGAAAAGAGAAAATCTAAAATATACTTAACACTGTTTTTCTCCCAAAAAATAATTATGCCTAGTGAATTTTTGAGAATCTTTATATTATCCCATATGGTACATACTTAATTGGAGGCAGCGGAACTGACAAGAATAATGATATTCCAAAGTTGCTGGGTATTCTGATGTGACATCAGTAGATTTTTTTTTTCCCATTTAATAGTTCATTCTTATTTTATCATGTTTATCATTTTATCACGTCATGTTTTTGCAGACAATTTATCCTACTTTTTATTTTTCTATCTAACAATGTTCCTGGCAAGTTTTTTCAAGTAGCAGGCTAGCTGATTTACTTTTCCTGGTGACACGTTGGGCAGTGCATCCAGCAGCTGAGGCTGTACTGCATTCATTGCTTGCACCTTGAAAAGTTGCACAGCTCTGAAACTCACTCCTTTTATTGGGCTGTTGAATTGCAGGTGTGTCTGTCATCATACAGCCCTGAGATATGGGAAGCAGAGAATTAGACTAAGAATTTGAGTGAGAAGCTGCACTACCCTTAGAGGAGAAAAGCCATTTTTCCTGGATGCATGCTGTAAATCTTTGCTTCTCATTTCTGGGATGCACAAACTTTTGTTGACAAATTCTATCCAATTTATTTTCTTCCTCTCTTTATTCTATTATTTTTAAAAGTGCAATGTGCAGCCAAGTTAAACTTCAGGACTCAGAAATTAGAGGTCTCTCTCAATACACCATGTTTTTAACTTCCCAGCTTTTCATTCTATACCATTACAATTGCATGCCTGACAGCTTTTTCATATTCACTTTACTGAATGTATTCTTAAAAGACAAATAACTATTTTATGTCAAATATAATTGGAAGGGGGAAGGTGTCCCACAATACTCTCCACCCCACTAAATATGGACATAAGTTATTTGTAAATATGCCTACAATTACTTTTCCCACAGAAATTACTATTCTTTAATTCTCTAATGACAAAACATTCCCTGAGGCCTTTCCCTATGACTTTTATCGGACTACAAATTCTGATGGCTGGATCTTTACTGCACTTCAATAAGAAAGGTGGAGGTCTTTTTGAATAGAACTAGCCAGTTTTATTTTAACCTCATCATTTGAAACAGCCTTTCAATTGCCTGAGCTGAGATTGTTTTGAGGTATCGACATTCTGGAGGGCTTCTCATGCTACCTATGGTGCCAGCAGCAGTAACTGGGAAACAGAAAAAGTTGCTAAAATCCTTTAAAAATAATTAAAGGCTTGTTTAACTTATATTAAGACCAATGCCAATTCACTCAGTGCAGATTTTATATGCACACCTCTCTTCCCATAGACACTGAAGAATTCCCCATTCACTGCAAGAATTTCCCCATCATCGTGCCTCCACCCCAGTCCTGATTAAATTCACACATACAAAGTAATACTCTTTATATTATCAGGTATTTTCTGTGAGCCATTTTTATTCCTTTTATCTTCTTCCTACTTTTCCTCAGGAACAGAGATTGTTGAACTACTATCAAATATTATTTCTGGATGGAAAATAGGAAGGAAGGTTGATTTTCATTCCAGCTGAGCAAAATCTTTTAATTTACAAAACCTCCCAAGCCACTCTAATCAATTAGAGAATACATTTATATTTTGTTTTGATCATCAACTAATTTTGATTCTTCCAGTTTGTTGATTAAGCTCTGATTAAGTATCTGCCTCTGACAACATCCAGCCTTTAAGTGGTGTCATATTGTGAAGAATCCATTCAAAATACATATTTTTTAACTTTATATGGCACCAATATTGAAAACAATAGCATAAAAAACAGTAAAGAAAGAGTGTGATCAAGAGCTACCAAACAAATCCTATTCACAACCAAAAGCTTATTTATATGTATTGTGAATATTTCTATTTGTCTTTGGTAAATCTAGGGGTTCAGCTCAGGGATTATTGAATGGAGAAATAAGCAACTGCCTGGCATACTAATAGGGAAAATCTCCACAGGGCACTCCGCCTCTTCTGTACTACAGACCAAAACAGATTTTTTCAAACAATGGCACTGTCAAGAAAATGCTCACTGCATTAGCACTTTAGCTAGATATATTTTCATCAAAGAATGCTCTGATTAAGCAAGCTTATCTCTATAAAAGGACTGTATTTTAAAGAAAGACAAATTAGTTAGGATAACACATGGACTGATCCATGCCTTGTGCTATAGCATGACGGAAATATTAAGAACTCTAGTTTCTTCTTTTTTCCTTCTTTACTTTAATCTCATCTTCATTCAGTTGCATTCCTGATTTGTGACATCTTTTTTGTCTCTGCATTTTCTTTTTTTTTCTCTCCAGAAAAGAAGTAGGAAGGCTGGAAGCATAAGGGATGTCTGATGAATAGATCCAGAAGAAGCTCTGGACTCAGCAGGGCCCTGGCTGTCATCCTGCTGCCCATGAGACATTGAAGACCAGCAGCAACATACCCAGGATCCCATGGGAAATGTTTCCTTCTTGTCACTGCTCTTTTCTGTGCTGGTGGCTAATGCTCCATTTCTGGGAGATGGTGAGGGGCCAGAAAAGTGGCACCAGAGACCTGAGTTGGGCTGAACAGATGTGACCTTTCAGCAAAGTTGAAACAGATAACAATGGCAGTGGGGCAGGAGATTGGGTCCTAGTTTGGAATAGGGTCACACACATAAATACAGGGCTGAGCTCTTGCAAGGATTTCTTGATAGTGTCAAAAGGATAAGACAGACACATGGCGGTTGTACAGGACAAGAATGTGCTGCTGCCAGGCTGTGAAGTCACAGCTGTATTGAATTTCTGGCTGAGGGGGGAGAAATATAAAAGAGGGGAATATTGAAAAATGCACTTTAGATTTAGAGGAACTCTGCTCTCAAATAGCAGGGCCATACTGCCACAGAAATACCTCAGGAAGAAGAGTGGATGACTGTTAAAATCATCGGACTGCAATGTGTTCTTGGTACACTCTTTGATCATAGGGATGTAGACACCCAGCTCCTGACACAGCCCAACAGACTCCTCTTCCCTGCCTCTTCCACAGTTGTCAGTTTTCCCTGTCAATTCACTCACTCAAAGAGAGGTCCTACCTACCACATGACTCGAATGAGCATTGGGTTCCATACATTAGTCCCTCTATTTGATAGAGTTGAAAAAAGAAGAAAAAGAGGAAGCTACAGAAAGCTGATGTTAAGGGAAGACAGTTATTTTTTTGTGTAGGGTTAGAAACTTACTCTTTGTTGAGGTAAAATAGGTTTTGAACACCTCTGATTAGCTGCACCTTCCTCTTTTACAATAGTAAAATTAAAAGCCAGCAATGCAAACAGAAACCACATGAGGTCATAGGAGCAGTCTGACACATCTGATGTAGCATATCTGCTCCACAGAGTAGCATATTCCTAAGGTACCTCTCTTTGGTCTTGTATTTTCCCATACTCTGTCATTTCTGAATTAATGTAAACCCAAGACATATTTAAAGCATTCCCTGTTTAGAGCTGGCACTATGACCTGTGTGTGAATGTATCTCTATCTCTGCTCTAATTATTAACATTCTGAGTTGCTTCACAATTAACAACTGCTGTAGGTGATTTTGTCGCAAGGCATAAAAATATGAAAAAATATTAGCTTTATAAATAGCAAGATAAAATATAAATATCAATAGATCATGGTTTTGTCATATTAACAGACAGTGAAAAAATTTCTTATTTCAAGTTTTCTGATTCCTTTTTCCCTAAAAAAATCTTAGACTTATGTGGAAAATATTTACATTCGTCCCTACTAATGGAAAGCCATAATTTTTCTCTGGTTGCACAGTACAGAGAGGAGATGTGGCCTATTAAGCAAGTGATCTTGCTTGAAATACTACCAATTATATATTGACCCAGGCTAACAAATCCATCCATATTACATGCAACCAAAACTCTCATCTGCTCAGGCAGTGAGAAAAAGCCCCACGCGTGCTCTGTGAGCTGCTCCCTTCTTGGTGTCAAGGATGCCACCTTGATGCCAAGATACATTATTTGCTTTATGCTGCAGATGCCACCATGAGAAGTTCAGTCATGCCCACTGAACAGAGCTCTACATCCATGTTTCCTACAGGGTTTAATGTGGCAGATTCTATAAACATTCCCTGGGTCTGATGGTTCTCATATCCCTCATATCCAAGCACTCAAATCCCTAGTACAGGGAACACTGTAAGTAAGCACAATGCCTTCAACAAATCTGTCTCAAAGAAGAAAAGTACTTTTTCCAGGGCATCCAGTTGTGACTACCTTCCATCCCTGCCTCTGACTGTGGAATAGCTAATTCAAGACAGACTGAATGAAAAAGAAGACCTGTAAATATATTCCCATTCACGAACTGTTGCTCAAATGTAAACTGCTATTTAGCAGTCCAAGAGAGGCTGGATTGTACTTTCCACTACTGTTTGGACTGTCCAGTCTTTTCCAGTAAAAAACTTGGCTTTCAGGAAACCATGCCTTCTGCAACTAAACTGTTCTGCTGTAAAGGCTGACTAGAGACTATTACACGTGCTCAGGTAACAATGACAGATTTCAGTCTACTGCAGTTAAAATGTTTTACTTCAAATATGCTTCTAGACAGAATGCCAATATCTGTCATAATCAACCTCAAGCTAATGCTGAGTAGCCTTCTAGTCTTTGCTAGTCCTCCTGAGGACCAGGTTAGACAATTCTCACAAGAAAGAGTTTCCATTTAAATGTATCAATCTTTCAAATCTCAACCAGTAGCTGCTATATGAGAGAACTGAGACAGTAAGCACGTTGTTTCTGTGGGTGTATTCACACCAGTGAGGCCATTCTGGGTGTTTCTTTGTTTGTTTGAAGCTGTGGATTTGCAAATCATCAAAGCCTAAACTGTCAGTCCAATAAAATGTTTATGAACAACATTCAGTCCAAATATGAATAATATAATAATATTATGAATGATAAATTCATAATGATCAATTAATAATCAATTCTATTTTCCAGGCTTGATGATGACAATCTTTTTGTTTCCATTAAAACATTTTTGTATGTTCTACTATATCCCGTATTTTATGTAAAATTATATACATTTTACAGGCCAGGTAAGAAATCTAGTGAAATCACATAATGCTGATCTCATTGCAAAAGACCAAGTATCTTTTCAATGATAAGTAGTTTACTTAAAAAAAGACATTATGAATAGGCTAGAGCTAGGATTTTTTTATGTGTTTACATGTAGAACAATAGAAGCTGATAGTGTCATCTGGCCATTCAAACAGGGAACATCCAATGGAAGAATCAGGGAAGTCTCCAAAAAGACAAGAGGTGTGAGGGAAACACTGGATCCCTTTATGGACACCAGCATGACAGCTTTAATAGTGGGAAGCTGACTAGCTAATCTCACATTATGCTGTGGAGACCCTCCTCTTTTTACACATATCCAGGGGAATGTGTCAGAAAGTGTCTCCACAGGCCTAATTCTATGATGTGGATTTTGACACAGATGCTGTTCGTAGGCATGAAAGTAAAAGCTCCATAAAATCTGAAGGAAGCAGAGTTTAAATTGAATCTAAACAGGCTCCAGCACAGTAAAAACAAAGGCATTTTTTAAAATCAAGTTTTCTTTTCAATCCCCTCGATAGTTTGTACTTGCATTTTGGTATGCAATTTTGCTGATCAAGCACTCTTAAAATAAGGCAGTTGAACAGAGCAGGTTCCTATCTTCTGAAGATGAAACAGAATAGAAATTGGAGATGACTAACAATCAGTTACTCACCTAATTATAGTATTTGGCCAGTAACTTTTATTGAGGTAGGTTATAGTTTCTTGCTCATCTGAGATAACTGCTTCTTTTACATGAACTTTCTGAGGTTGCACTGGCCGTTCAAAGGCATAACAAATTTCCCAGGTGCCCATTTAAGAATATAAAGATATCAAAAACTGGGCAATTCATAGAACTGTTTATAGGAAACCCAGGCTTTTAACCCAGTATAAAATAGTATATTGCTTCTACCTTGAATGGTGTGAAAAGCAGCTCATCCACAATTCAATCATTGATGTGATTTTAAAAGTTGTAAAGAAAAAAAGCAAATATGTGAAAGAAGAAAATGTCTGATTCTCTTACTGTGACACAGAAATACGGCAGTATTATTAAGAAAAGATGGTAATTCCAAGCATTACATAAGGGGAGCAAAATCTGACTACCAATCTGTGGAGAAAACAGAAAATTATTATCTTAATTCACCAGCACTCCTTGCATGATTTCACTAGAACTGTACTTACCACTTCAGCAGGAGTTGCTGCTGTGCACACAGCAGATGCCAAGCCTGCTTGCCAGTCCGTGGAGGGTGAAAGAGTTATTGGAAGCACTGACAAAGTACTTCGGCAGAACAGTGCACAACAAGACCCAGTCAAAGTCCAAATCTGATCACTAAATCATCCTGAACCCACTAGAAATATGCAGAAGGCTCTCAAGAGCAAACACGAGGTTTTTTCTGAGTACAAACTGAATGCGAACTTTAAAAATGAGAAACAAACAGTAAGCATAAGAGCACTTAAAATGAAGATCTTACTGTGGTTTTGGTGAATAAATCCTCCTAGGCTTGGTTTAATCCTGACTCAGTCACTTTCTGGGTTTTAGCAGATGCTAAACGTTGCACTTGTCACGTTGTCTGTCCCTGTTCCTTCCAGCATTCTGCACTGTGCCACTGATGCTCCTGTTGCTGGGCTCTTCTCCCTGAGTGCCCCTGTGCTCTGGGAGCTGCTCTCCCAACAGCATTTCCAACAGCTCAAAGGGCAGAAGAGTGTCCCTTCCTTTCCAAGCAGTCTCTCATCTCACAGACATTTCCTTTCTGAAAAACAAAACGTACAAATAAATAAAATACATATTGAGCACCATGATATGGAAAAGAACTCCTCAATATAAATACATTTTTCTGTATATTTTCCAACATTTCCTTTTTTCTCAGAGGTTCTTTAAATTTCTAAATAATTGACTTTGTGATGATTTTAATTAAAACAGTAAAACTCCATCTATATAGATATCTCAGTGATCATTACAAATAAAGTACAGATACGGAAGAACCCACAATTTTTTTGTGTATTGGTACTTTATTCCTTGCTAATGGCAGGCTCATGCAGAGATGTATGATGGAAAGGAAACTTATCCAAATAGCTAATTATTAGCACTCAAAATTTTCTTATATTGCCACAGAGACCTGATTTGGCATCTTTATATCTTAATTAAACAATCAATTAGGAAAAAAATTATTTATTATCCTCTATAACCTGTCTGATCATGGTTTATAGTATTGAAATTTGCTTTGGTCCACCACCAGTGGAATTGTTCCAGAATTCCATATAAAACATTTATTGGTAGAGAATACAGATTTCATGTAGCAGCTGTGATTGAGTGCAGACACTAAATGTTTAGGAGGAAATGCTTTTCTTAAAAAATGTTTAGTAAGATGTCTTCTGGAAAGAAAACCCTTTCATTCACCTTCTTATTACCTCTGCCACTGCTGTTCCCCCAGGTTTTGTAAAGATCCATACCTCAACAGGTAAGAGATTAAAACCAGAGCCACCACTGACAGCAAGGCAGGCAGGCTTTGGTCATCAGCCTTTATTTGGCAGATGACAACTTAACAATTAACACACGCACAACATTAGAACCCCCTGTAGAAATGCTGCTTCTCTAGAGATGGAGACTTGCTTGGAGTATTGTGGCAGGAGAGAAGGCTTAGGAAGCAGGGAGAGTGAAGTCTGAAAGGAGATGGGCTTCATGCTTATTTCTGCTGCTGTGTAACAACAGCACACTGCGATTCCTGAGTAAGGCTGTTCAACATGGAAATCACTGTTAGAGTGCAAGGTTAAAGTCCCTGTCTTTGAGGCAGTAGTGCTGTACCACCACTGCTCACGGGAGGAGGTACAGTATTATTAGTGCAACTGGTGTAGTTGGAAAGAATAAGTCCATTTCCCCTGTACCTTATTACTTCTCAGGTGGAATAATGTCCTTAAATCATGTCCTTTCTCATCCTCTTCTTCTTCCCCTCCTCTTATTTCCAGCTTTTAGGCTGTCATTTTGATGTACTTTCCCCTCCTCTCCCTAAAACAGGGCTTCTGGCTTTAAATCTCCAAAATATTGTCTTATAGTCATCTAACAATTAAACAAGCTACCAGATTTAGTATGCAGTTACTATAATCCATTACTTTTAGAACATCTATAAGACTTGGATGATCACCTCCAGTTATCTCTTCCAATCACAACTATTTTATGATTCTATGGTTATAATGTATAATCTTAAAAATTCACGAATCAAGACATTCTGTCTGCTGAGAAAAGAGAGAATGCTAGCAGATCTAAACAATTCATTGGCTTTGCCATTCCTTTTTAGGGCTCTCGACACTACTGTTGAGGGAATTCCCCACAACTTGAAGGAGTAGATGGCTGGCAGTCAGAAAAATCAGTTAGACATCTTGGTTTTATACTCAGGTTTACCAAATTTTTATCTCCCTTAAAAAACCAAAGCATCTCAGAGAAATACATTTTTATTTGGGTGATTGGCAGAAGGGATGCTGAATTAAGATGGGAAATCATGCACTGGGTTTTAGTGAAAACAAACTGAGCCCTTAATTGATGCAAACTGATTTGGGGATCACTAAATATGTAATGACCAGAATCAGATTATTTTGGACCAGGGCCATGTTGTTCCCTACTGTTGATGCAGTCCTCTGAGCAGATTGCTAAATTACTGCTGTTCACAGCAAACACTGAAAAACAACTTCTCAGCTTTACTAGTCATATGCTCAGGAATCTCACAACCTCCAGCGGAGGGCAAGCAATGAGAATTGGTTATTTACCAGGGGTTTTGATGAGGGGAAAATGCAGTGCTTCTGGTTTTTTTTTCTGGATTAAACTTAAAAAGCAGAGCTTTTCCATTGTTGTTTGTTTTTCTCTTAGAGGAGTCATTGAAACTGATTGCTCTGGCTGATTTACAAGAACTCAGGTTAAGACAATAAAGAACTAAAATGCTTACTGAGAGGATAATGCAATTTGCTTTTCTAGTTATATCATTGCAAGTGGGCACAGTTCTAAGTCTGAGCATTCTCATAAAAAATATCCTCAAAGCATCATGTTAATAGACAATAGAAAACAGTCAGAACAGTTTTCACAGAAAGGATAATTCCTGGAGGCAGAATATTTGCTAGTGAAATGAAATAAATGAACTTTTTAAATTAACACTGTGACTTTTACAGTTATTACAGACTAACTAACCCATTCACCTCAAGCTGAAAATAGTTTGCTAATTATAGGAAGAACAAACTACCTTAACCCTCTATGCCATCAGGTAATTTCATTACTCAAAAGTCACAAAACATAAAGCAAAGGAAACTCTATGATCTGAGATGAGAATTTCTATCCCATTCCTCAACATAATACAAATGCGCAAAATGGCAATCCTTTTCAAACTGACAATACTTTATTGTAAATCAAACCCACGCACATCTCTCCAACACGTACTCAAAAAAAATCTTTATTATTTTAAAGCAAATGATCCAGCAATCAGCAAGTGCCTGAGGGGAAGGTGGCAGAGAATACTTGACCTGCTTGACTAGAGCTGCATAGCCTGTGACAAAATTTGTTATTACAGCTGTATTTTCAACACTGGAATATGAAAGTCACCCTGCTGTGGATGCTTGGTGTAGCCTTTCCCCTTTCTTTAGGCTCTTACTGCTAAATCCTAGCAAGGAGTAAGAAAGACTCAAATGGATCATCTGGTGCATCCATCTGCCCCAAATGAACTAAAGCATTTCTGACAGATGGTTCTGTAACCACTCTAAAAACCTCCAGCTTCCCCATCTATGCAATCTATTCTAGTCCTTAATTATCTTTGTCACTGGAGCATTCTTTCTACGAAGCTCCTCCTAAATCTGCTTTTGTTCCAGTTTAAGCATATTACTTTTTGCCTCACAACTTCAAGAGAACAGTTTGTTCCTCTTTCTCCTTACAGAAACTTTAAAAATATTTAAAGCCTGCTGTATCTCTCAGATTTTTAGGCTAAAATCCAGTTCCTTCCATTTTTCCTCACAGGCCAGTATAATACCAGACAAAGCTGGTAAGAGGACAAGACAGAGAATATGGGGTTACCTGGAATTTCAGTCTGAGGAAGTTAAAGCAGAGTTAAAGGAGAGTCAAAGCACTTTCCATACAGGAATTGAATTTTGCTCACATCTGAAAGCTTCTTCTACTTCGGCACTTCCAGGAGTCTTATCAAACAAACAAAGCAGCTACCCTTCAGCAAAGTGGCACAGACAGAATTCAGAAAAGCTACAGCCAGCTTCAACTACCTCTGAAACAAACTGTGAAAGAGCATCAGGAAAAGTTTTTTCTCATTTCTTCTAATCAACCCAAAGATTCACATTCACATAGTGGCAAATCTTTCTGTTTGGAGAGTTTCTTCTTACGATATGGAAAATATTGTCCACGTCACCAGGGTTGCTGGGCTGACAATCTCAGCAATCACTGGGTCCAGCTGAGGTCTTTTCCTGCTCAGTGCACAGGAGAGTGTCACCACCTTCACTGCCATTTCCTGAGATAAGCTTCAGGTTATCCAGCATACTTGGTGTTATTAAAGTCCTCCTTGTGTTCCTGATTGCTTTAAAATTCATCCTGGGCATTCCCCATGGAGAAAGCAGCATAACAATACTGTGCATTCACCAATAAACAGATTATTGTGGAAGATCAGTTTTCAAAACAGGAGAGACCTCCTTCATCCCATTTTAATATAAAGCAGACTGCATTATCAGTTTTTGGTTGTTTACTTTATACCAGTTAGAAGGGTTACTGACAAGTTCAGTACTTCCTACAGTACCTGTGCCTCAGAAGGACAGGGCCACACAGCAGCAGAGCTGTACCCCTGACATTGAAGTCATGCAGAGGCACTTGATTTAGCAATATCCTGAAGAATATGGGCTGTATGCTTACTCACAGAGAGCTGTACAATATTTAATACCCACTACAAACAGAGGATGCAATTCCTCACTAGGAAAAGAAAACAATCTCAGAATAAAATCTGCATTTGGATGTACATGGCCAGGGCCCCTTATGTTTCTCTGCTAAGGGTCCTGAGGACGGAGATCATTACCATGCTGTGTTCAAAACAGTGTAGAGGAAAAAAGCACAGCTTCACAACATCTGATAGAGATTAGAAATGTTTGGTTGTGTTCACAGATCAAACAAGTTAGAAAATCCATAGCTCTTTAGATAACTACTGAATTTGGAAAAAAAAATGTACCCTATTTTCCCCTGTTTTTCTCTCTGTAAATTGACAACAGGATAATTTCTCTAACTTTTCTATATATTTGCTCTAGAAGGGAAAAATAGAAGATAATTTTTAATGGATGTAAAACAGTGAATATGTAGGAGAGCAGCTAAGCCTCATAAGAATCCTTCTGATAATTGGGCTTGCTTTAATTATATAGATGAGAAGTCAGCAAATAGCATTTAATATGCAGCCTTTGAGAAAAGAACTGCAGTGCACAGTCCAAAATACTAGAATTTTAGTATCAAAGGAAACATATTAATCCTTCCAGCCCCAATCTGCTTATTCTGATTTTTAAATGTCTGACTGAAAAAAGAAAGATTTGTGATAGTGAAATCAGTGAAGAATAAGAAAATCTAGTTATAAATCACAGGCCCCAAGTGATGTGTTTTATTTCTTTTGCAGCTATCTAGCTGGGGGTACACTGGAATTCTTCTCTAGGTAGGGGAGAGGTCTCTGAAGCAGAGAGCCAACAAAGAATTTCCCTAAGGTCACCCAGAGGCAGGGACAGAGCCACACTGCCTGAGTTCCAAGCCTGTGTTCCTTTGGCTGCAAACATCAGGAACATGGATGCTGTTTGCTGTTGTGCCAGGTAATGCCACTCTGGGATCAGCAGAGGCAGTTCAAGCAGATTAATTTATGCCATCAGTATATGGCAAAGTGTAAATAAAGCAGCTGCAAGATAAATATGAAGCAAAACCTTACATTTCATGCTGGCCTGAAGCGTCTTGCTTTATAACTTGTTTAATTCAGTGTTACGAGGTTCAGTGTAATCACCTTTAAGGCAGAGGTGTCTGTCACAGCGAGTCCTTGCTCGACCCTTGATGGATGACATTGACAGTTGGCATTTCAGGACAGTCCATGCAGCTCTTTCAGGCTGTACAAGAGGGGAAAAAAAAAAGAAAAAAAAAAAAAAAGAAAGTAATTACAATCACCAAAGACACAAAGCTCCTTCCACCTTCATCCTTATTCTATGAGCACTCCCCCTTCACCTTCCACATTATTAACCATGTTTTTAACAATGGAATAAAAACTAGCACAGAAGCCACTCATCTAAGGCAGATGGGAAATGTCAGCTTGAAATTACAGGTTGGAATGTAAAAATACAAAAGAACTCATGGCCTTTACAATTTTTTTTGGTTTGATTTGTGAATAAAGTGTGGATACCTATGGGAAACATTCATTCTCCAAATTGCTTTGGCTGGCATAACTCTAAATACACAAGCATGCTGGTTTTCTCTTAAAAATTTGGTAGTTGCATTCATATTATAATTGCTAAGTGGTATTTGTGTACAAAACAGCACATTAATCATAAGAGACATGACCTTTAGAAAGATAACACTCTTGTTGTTTTTATTTGGTTTGGTTATACCTTGGGACAAGATACTGCATAAGTTAAGGTAGGTCACACTAAATACAAATGGAAGAAAGGAGACAGTCATTTAAAATATGCCACCTATAATTTTACCTAAGAAAAATAGAGCTATGTGGAATTGCTCCTATAAGGTTCTGCAGAGCACTGGAAATCTGTAGGCCAACTAGAATTTAATTCAGCTACTGCCATAAGAGACAATTAAAATTCCTCTGCAAATATATTAGCAAAAAAAGAGGGGCCAAGGATAATCTTCATTCTATACTGGATTCACAGGGAACCACAGTGACAAAGGCTGAGGTACTTAATATCTTCTTTGCCTCAGTCCTTAACAGTAAAATCAGATATTGTCCAGGTACTCAGCTTCCTAAACTGGAAGACAAAGATGAGGAGCAGAATGAGGCCCCCATAATCCAAGGGGAAATGGTCAGTGATTGGATGAGAGGGAATTTGTAGAAGAATATTTAGAAGAGAGAGGCCACAATTTATTGATCGAAAGTTTGAACAATCCCTGCTTTCAGGTAACAGTATGAGGTTTTGTACTGTGCCTGCTGCGTGCTGTACTGTTCCTACATTGCCTTGAGTTAGCAAGAAAGCAGCAAATGTGATACCTAGTTGGTCCCTTTCACGGATGCCTCCTCACAGAAGCTGAAGACATGTGACAAGTTGCTGCACCTTCTCTTAGATGCTTAAAGACAGAAATGCTATTCATAAGACAGAACAGAGAAGAATTTGCTGCCAGAAGACAAGAACCAATGAACAATCACTTAGGATGCTCGAATGTAAGATTTTAACCAGTCACAAGTTGTTTAGCTGTGCCTGCTTCTACCTTGTAACCACATAAATATAGGGAAATAAAGAATAAACGAAAAGATCAAACCCAATCATATTGGTGGCGTTTGATACTCGGCTCTTTCCTCGCAATAGAAATGGCCTCAGGTTGTACTAGAGGAAGGTTAGGTGAGATATTAGGAAAAATCTCTTCAACAAATGGGTTACCAAGCATTGAAACAGGCTGGCCAGAGAAGTAAGTGGTTGAGAGCTATTTAAAAGGTGTGCACACGTGGTGCCTAGGAACATGGTTTAGTGGTGGTCAGAATATCTGAGATGAAAAAAAATGTATAAAAATTCAAGACAATAATTTTCAGAACAAGTTATCTTTTCCATGTTGTTTGAAGCTTTTTATCTGGACAAAAGAGACACCACTGAAGCTGTAAAGACATCAAAGACCTCATTGTTCCAATATATGTACAGAAAGTTTGTTCTATTTTACTCCCTTCGAGACCATAGAGGTCATTTCAATGAAAGTCATGATGAAAAAGTCTGAAGAAAATATGCACTCTCTTACACTGGTGCACATGCATGAGCATATCTATAATTCATAAAAACTTATGAAAAAAGAGATCAGAAAGGAAAAAAATTGAAGTTGATTCTTATCTACCATTCAAGCTCTTTGGTGTGAGGGGGCTTAGATCAGTACCCTGCATTTGCAAATCCCATCCCCTATAATATAATTGTATGATCTGCCAGAAATGAAATTGCATGTCATGAAATACTGCACAACTCCTCCATAAATAATTAGTGTTTCCATTTCCCAAAGCAAATTGATAAAACTGGTATTTGGCTTAGTTTTTGCAGTTCAAGAAGCTCTGTTAGGCTTGTGTTGTTAATTCAATCTTCTACAGCTGGACTGATAAAAGCAGAGATTTTCAAATTGACCCCTTTTGCCAGTATGAGGGGCAGGTTAGATTTAGAGGAGTTAAAGGAGGTTCACAGTCAACAAAAATGCCTTTTAGGACACAACAAATAGTATGAGGATTTTAAAATTTACTTTTAAAAGAGTCTATACAAATTAGCAATTCTTCTGTTTAATTCACTGAGAAGAATCCAGTGGTTGTGTGGAATAAGCCATGAAACTTTCTGCCCGTATATTTCAGCAGTCTGAATCGAGTGGCATTTGCATCAAAGGCATTCTGCATTTTTGTGATACCAATATAACCTTCCAGAGAAACCCCAGAGGAGTACAAACCTCAGGGACCAATTGATTCTGAAAGCAGATCTTGTCCTTGCTTTTGAAAGCTGTAATTCTATGACAGATACCCATCTGTGCATCTCAGTCGCACATCAACCACATCAACCTAGCTTAAGGTCAGATATTTCTGAAAAGCAGATATTCACTTCCTTAGGAATTAAAAATAGAAGCAAAACTAAGCAGATGAAGATACATATTTAGGCAGCACTCAGCTAATGCTACTTTAGAATACATGCAGGAATCACAGAATGGTTTGGTTAGAAGGGACCTTAAAGATCACCTTGTTCCAACACCCCACCATGGGCAGGGCTGCCTTTCCCTGGACCAGGAATCTTGAGTGACTCCTCCAATTATTAAGCCTTGAGATCCTGGCAAGACGGCTGTTGCTGTCAGCTGAGCAAGGCTGGCTGCTTGCTAGAGACATGACAGTTTAAAACAAGGCAATTGTCAATTTTGGCCCATCCTTTGTTTCTGAAGAATGACATATAAATTAGGAATAGAACTGCTCAAAAAATCAAAGCCATCCAGCAGGGAGTATCATACTCATTCATATGGAAGAAATGAGTCTTGGCTTATTTAAGTCTTGTTTGCCAGGAATGCAATTCAAAAATCATCCAGATTAAACCTTTATCAGTTTCAGCTGTCTAGATTTCTATTAGTACATGGGACACAGACTAATGAGAATGATATGACAGCTATAATTTGAGTTTGATTTTGTACAATTTGCAGGTGCTTCCACAGAATCCAAGCACTGATTTGGACATTGAGAGAAATGGGAAAAAAAAAAAAAAAGAAAAAAAGAGAAAAATAGATTAAAAAAATACACACTTAAAAATGCATGTAAGGTAGTCACATTACTGGGTTTCCCTCTAACACACTAATTTAGGTTTAGATTCTAGATCTTCTTTTTATTTGTCTTTCACATGGCAGACTAAAATAGCAAAACCAGTTTCCTCTCTGCTGGAAATTGAATGTAGATTTTTATTATTGTTTTCATTAATAATCATGTATGACACTGTCAAAAAACAAAAGGACACACACCTATATTCCTATAGCTAATTACATCAATATGCTATTATTAATATGCAGCATCAGACACAAGCCTAAATATTTCACACAGTGTGAAATTCTAACCTTACTTTTCTAATAGAATGTGCTAAAACCAAGCAGACCTCATCTACCAGAATGCAGAAGTGACAAGTGAACAAACCAGAAACAGCAGATATTGGTGCCTGTACTACGTGTTCTCCAGCAAGAGGTACTGTGGTGTTGACTGCAGAATTTACATGCCTGTGTAGGTTACACTGCTCTAAAATAGAAATGCTCACGCAAGTAGGAGAATTCATATCCTGAGAAAGGTGACACAGAAATGTCTGTCTGTGATTTATTGATTTTTAATGCCGAGTAAGGTCAGCTCAGCAGCAAATAGATATTCTATATTAACTATGTCTTTCTCTTGGGAATACACAAGGAAATTTCTGGTAATCAGATAGAAAGCATAACTTTTCAGGTTCACAGAAACTGTGGATGAATATAGTCGCTACAGAACCATATCTGCATGATTAAAAACACATTTTCAAATATTTCTTCAAGCCATAGAGATCACCTGAATATGTATGAATTTGGAACAGAGCCCACATTGCCCTCATTCTTGCACACTTGATTAACCCAGGATTCACAAATATGTCCCACAAATATATCCCATCGTTACGTCTCTCTGTCCATCTTAGCAAATGGCTTTCCAAAAAATACAGCAGGGGAAAAAACCACACACCCAAACAACCAGGAAATACTGTGGCTTTATATAGAAATACCTTTCTATAGCCTGTACCCCTACTGTCTGCTGACAGCACAATGCAGACCCGATTCCTTTTCAGATACCTTGGCTGTCTTGTTAGTTGACCACCGGGAATGATATGCAGGGGATCTGAAGGTTAGTTTGGAAGCCAAGAAAGTTGTGTGGCAGCCACACCAAACCCCTTCCATTTCACAGCTCTTCTGTATTTCCAGAGACTTGGTAGGAGTTAAAAGAGTACAAGGAATATGGAGTGAGGTTCAAGAGCAGTTCAGATGTAGCAGCAATGATCTATGTGCACCATGACACACAACTCATCCTTTGAGTGCTGTTACTAGTTTTCAAAAGGAGCAATGAAACACTCCTGGTTCCAAACACTGAAAAGGAGTATAAAACCCAGTGTGCCATGAGAACCAAAGCACCATCAAGGGGATCAGCAGATCTAAATGAGTTTTTAATGGTAATAAGTGCTGACTGACCTTTTCCATTAAGTAACTCACATGTCTACAGCAGACACTGGAATATTCAAAGTGCACTAGCAATAGGTTAAGTGGACAAACTCATCCTTTAGAAAGAACTAACTCATCCTTTAGAAAGAATTAATAGTCCCCAGTTTTAAATACAACTGTTTTCCAGAAAGACAATTTTCAACAATGTTCTTGAGGTATCTATCAGCTCAAATCTGAAAATACCACTGAAAAATCATTACACTTGTGTGGAAAACCATCCCAAGCACAGGACTTGAGTAGAACTGGACAGAATACCATGCATCTGAGACACTCACTAGCTTGTGGTTCATTAGGTGGTTCCAAGAGTAATCTGGGACTCTGGAGACTGGGGTTTACTCTCCTGCTTTGGAGCACATAACCAGTGAAGTCTGGTGAGGTGACATCATGCAGCTGTGCCTAAACTTCTAGCCTGCAAAATGGGAGTTGTTTCTTACTTCTCAGAATGAAAAGAGATATATTAGGCAATTCATTCTGTATGCAGTAGGACAAATAAAGTTTCTGGGTGTATACATTTCCCCCTTTCCCTTGCTACAGGTATTCATCTTTTTTTGTGTGTCTCCATGACATCTGTACTGGACAAAACCAGGATATGTAATACCTAATTCAAATAACAGTTGGCCAGCCAATGCCTCCTTCCTGACTGGCTCACCAGCTGCTTCCAGCCATATGTACAACAGTTCAATTCTGCCAACTTGACCCTTAGTAAACAATGATTTATGGTTTCCCACTCTATGTAGTTTTCACTTTTTTAAAATCAAAATACAAGATTCACACTCTGACACATTCATCAGCCTTTGAAGCTAATATTCCCTCAAAATATTCTCCTATAAATCAGGAAAAGGATAAATGTGATACCTCCTGGATCTGCAGAGTGGGAAGGTTGGTTACAAACAGGCAAGAGTATGGGGATACAAATGGAAAATGAGGTGTATGCTTTGAAATGGTAAAGCATTATCCCTCTCAGATATCAAGATATGTCCTAATCATTCTGGCCTGAAGTTACAGTGAAAGAAAAAGGTTTCTCAGTCAGGTAGAGTATTTCCCTTGTGCACTGAGTCTGAGGGGTGCCATTCACTAGTACATTTCATAATTCTGGTTCTTTTGTGGCCATAATGGAGGACACATCTAAAATCTGCATGGAAACTAAGGATCTCATGAACTTACAAAACTTTAAAAGTTCACAAGATCTTTTCTTCTCTTCTAAGAAAACATAATTCCAGCCAGTTTAATTGTGACAATGTGGACTTTGGCATGTCAGGTTGAAATTCTGGAAACCTCCTTTACACATCCAGACTGAAGGCATGTGGTTCATACCAGAAGGACTTACTTTGGAATGGCTGGCGAGCTTGGGAAATTGCCTGAAAAGAACTGGGAAAGAAAGCTTTTGGATCCTGCATGAAGACTTACAGTGGGAATTCAGTTTAAGCATGTGCTCCTAGGCAAATAATTCCTAGTATTCCCATTCTCCATCTTTTTCAATCCACTGTAAGGATTTTTTAAATTGCATTACATAAAATACATGCCTTACCTAATTTATTTAAATACTGTGAGCTAATAAACTCTGAGCTCTCATGTTCTTACTCTTTCTGAGATCCAGAAAGACAAAGAAGTCTCTAACACAGTGAAATAAAGGTCATTGTATCACTTTGTCTTTGCACTGCTCTTTCATCCAAAATATCCCTTATGGATGTTCTTTACTAATGTTTATCTGCTACACAGTCATTAAGAAGACTGTGTGTATATAACATGATCGTCTTCTGACCATTGCTTAGCTACTGCTAGTAATCTAAAGTGAACACAGAAATTCACCATTTTCAACACGAAGCCAGATTTTTCAGATAGCACTAAGCACATGATTTAAGTGAGAGAGAGATACAAGACCAGAGATCATACAGAAACTAGAAATACCACAACTGGTAGAACAGAATATTTGCTTGCTGGAAATACTTGGCTTCTTCACAGAATCACAGAAGGTCTGGGATTGGCAGGGAACTGTGGAAATCATCCAGGCCAACCTCCCCCACTCAAAGCAAGGTCTACTGTGGGTTGCTCACAACTGAGTGCACTCAGGTTCTGAATAACTCTGAGGAGGGAGACTCTACAACCTCCCTGGGCAACCTGTTCCAGCATCTGATCATGCCAACAGCAGAAAGTTTTTTTAATGTTACAATTTTCCTTGGTTAGCTATCTGCATTCTAAGTTCAGAGCTGTGTCAGTGTGAATCTTGCCATTTTATGTCATAAAAAGTCTTTTAAGCCCATTAAGACACAGGCAACATGTGCAACATAATGATAGAAGACAACCAGCACCTTGGGACCAGCGTTAGAGTTACAGTTCTGTGAGACATACTTTGGTGAAGGATTTCAGTGGGTTGACACAAGAACTGCAGAAGGTAAGCCAATTTGTTTCGTGGTGTGTTTGTAGCAGTTTTTATTTAGAGGGATAAGAAGTAGTTGCTGGCAGAAGCAAATTAGATTTGATTCATGTCTACATTTGTCTAGTACATTACAAAAGCCACAAGACCTTCAAACCATATTATAACTGCACTCGGGCAGCTCTGTGGAGAGTTGTGCAATAACAGAAATAGCATGACTTAAATGCAATAGAAAAGGGTTACACCATTTCATAATGATGCTTCACTTAGAGTTGTTCATTTTATGTTTTAAATCAATTGCACTTCATGCTAAAAATACATCAGGACTCAAATCCTCTTTTAAAAAATTAATTTTTTGAGGGCAAGGAAAGACAAATCATTAATAAATAGCAACCTTGAATCTGATCAGGAAAACCATTCCCTATCAAAAAACAATTGTGCTAATCCTACCAAACAATTATACAGATGCTTCACCTTATTCATAGCAAGCCCCTAGATAACGACCTCTTTCCTCACTATACAGGAGCATTTCCAGGCAGTCTCAGTTCCCACAGATTGCCATAACCCACCATCCCATTGTGGCTGCACACCCATAAGCATGGATGGGTGCTTCTGTCATCCTTGCATGACATGAAGCCATCATCTGAATAACTTCCGTGTATATTGTCTCACATATCTCCTCCCAGAACATCACAAGCAAAAATATAAAATAATCTAGTGCCAAGACAGACTCCCATTGATCTCAGAAACCTGTGCTATTCCACCTATTGTCCACCTTTGAAACATTAAACTCTGAAACATCTTTTTATGTTCTTGGAAAACACGTAGTACCAGGAATGTTATGAAAATTTAAGTATTTAATCATCATCCTGTTATCATTAAGAATTTTATATAGAAGCCATCATTATTTTTATTGGCTTAACACTTCTCTCATTTCTTCTCCTCTTTACTGAGCCACTCAGAATGTTTTAAGCCATATCACCTCACCGTATTCTCCTTTGTCTGCTTCTCCTCCTTTCTTTTGCAAGACAGGTGTGTTTTAATAAATCTTTTAATTTCTATACATAATCTCATAACTGTGATCTTTCCCATAGTAATTTACTGGTCCTAAAATCCTTCCATTTTGGTGTTCATAGGTTTCTGATAAAGTAATACCCTGGGAAAAATGCAATTTTCCAGAAAGAGCCATACGTGGAGCCAAGTCAACATAAATGATTAATTTCTATTCCATAATGCATGTATCCACAGTACTACTCAAAATCCTTCTGACCATTTGTGCTGCTTTGTTACAAATTTCAATCCCCCCTCCCTTATCTAATAACTTCCTATCTGCACAACTGGTTCACAGATTTCTTGTGTCATTGTTGATTATTTGGATTATTTTTCCTAAAACGGTTTTGTTTCATTTTTCTGAGTTGCAAATCATTTTTTTACATTCTAACCTTTCTATCACCTTTCTAACATCTTATCTTCTAAAAAAACCCAGGAGCCTTTCTGTAAACTCTTCAAGCACTGATTCTGATTTAATTCCATTTGCACCCATTCCACATGCAACCATGCATGATCAATACCACCAGACAATTGTATGATCACAAATTATATCTAGTGTGGATCTGTCATCTGGATAATCGCTCTACAGATCAATAATTTTTGATCTCACACTGCTATCAGTAAAATTTTTTGAATATGCATCCTGTATATTTATATTTGTAAATAATGTACCAGTATAATTTGTATAATAATTACTAAGACATTATTTACATTATAGAAACATACATAAAAAAGGAAATGAAAAGTAAAAGAAAATGAAAGGTGAAATAAGCACAATTTAAAAAAATACTTTACTAATGATACATGAAATATTTTCTTCACCACCCCAGTAGCTGGGAGTACACTTGGGAGTGCACTGCTCAAGCCCTTGCCAGGATACATTTCCATGTACTTCTCTGAAGAAGTGAGAAAACAATGTTCAATATTCCCCATTTAAACAATACTAAGAGTTTGTCACGAACTGAGGAAACAAAGACCATTGCTCAATCGAGCCTCATCTACCTAGCAATACTTCAAGATTGTTATTTCTGTTTTTATCTTTATATTATTTGTCTACTACAGCTGAAAATAGGTCTTTGTAGCTCTTCATTTGAAATAATTAAATTAATTAGGATGCCAAACTTGATATTTTTCTTGTTTTTTTCAGCACATTAAAACCTTGATTATTTATAAATGAAGTAAAGATGATTTAGATGAAGAGGAGTAATCACTTTTAATAGAAGAAATGAGGTGGTGTGTTCAGGAAATTTATTTTTTAATTATGCTTCCCTTAAATAAGCCCACAATAATTCAAACTACAACATGAGAGACTTTGGTATATTTCATTTGTTACAGCAGTTACCATTTTGGAGAAGCTCCTTTTAAAAAAGATTTGTTCTGAGGCTTTTTTGGTTGAGTCTTCTTGTTGATTTGTAGTTTTGGGGTTTTTTTAAATCTGACATAGGGTAGGGCTGTTGAAGAAGGATAGTAACAAAATAACTTCTCTGAAGTGAACATGATCAGTGCTATATCTAAAAATATAATGAACTGAGGTGGCAATAATTCCAGACTTTCCACCAGCTTAAGCAATAATATTTTTACATTATAGGCTGCGTTTTATTTTCACTCAATATTCATTTTGAATGAAATGCTGTTGACAGATCACCACTGATATCACATCTGAACTTTAGAGCCAAGTCAGTTATACTTTTTACTTTACACCTAGAACTTTGTAAGAAATGCACATTATAGGTACCAGACAACTGGCATCCCAAAAAAAGGACAGCTTCCCTGTTTAGTGTATTTACTGAATGCCATTATACACTGATATCCCATTTTGGTTTAACTATTGATTTTTGATTGTTACAATTAACGTACAGCTCAATTCACGCAGATCTAACTTCACAGGGTGGGGAACAAACCACCAAACCCATCCCCACTAAACAAAATAGTTATGTAGGAAACTTGAACAAAAGACAAACACAGTCCAAACTGTAAAATAAAGAAAACCAGTAGTGTTTTCATTAAATCAGTATTAAAAGAATTTCTTGGTGCATTTCATCATAATGGAAATACCTGTCAAGCTTCCATAAATCTTTCTTGCTTTTCAGTGCTAAAAGGAAAGGAAGCACAAAATATGTTTTGTTCATCTGCTTTTCATGAGACTTTTCTTCTTTTGATAGATCAAAAGCCTTAGTTGGACTGTTTGTCTTTCTTTTTTGCTGCCACTGCAAAAGTCCTTCTGTGCTCCTGACAGCCTTCAATTCATTTCTCTGGGTTAGACAAATGCTGCTCTTGAAGCTGTCTCATAAAGCTGTAGACTTTTTTGTGTGTCTCCCTGTATACACTTTTTATTGCCTGTTGTGCCTATCATGTCTAAGGAACTCATTCCTGTGGGCTCACCCAGGATATAAACCCAGAGAAGACCACAAAATTACATTGGCACTGCTTTCTGTACAGGTGAGTCTACTTCCAGGACAGAAGCCTTTTTCTAAAGAATGGAGGAGTAATTTAGATCAAGACTTGACTGATATAAATCAACATGGGTAACAATGGCCCCTGGAAAGCTGAAGTGTTGGCAAACTCACTGACCTTCAGCCCTTTGTTGAGACACTTAATCTCCAATATCTGCATGGAAGCATGCAGCTACAATTCAATTCCTTTTCAACTTGGACAAGCTTTGAATCTATTTTTATGTGGGTGAAGTGAATGTCTCTAAGTGGTTCTAGTAGTGGTGGTGAAGAAACTTTGGGCTTGTTTTAGTTTGAACAACAGTGGAAGTAGGATACAGGCACAGACAGACCTCAAAATTTTTATAGGTGTTATTTGCCAAGTCAGTACAAGTCTGTTGACCTGGCAAATACCCTGCTGAATTTGCAGGACCTGTAGTGTACAAGCTGACCTAATGTGGTGGTGACGGTGTCTTGGGAGTCCTGTCCCACCTTGCCACGCTG